>VMDO01029396.1:0-22665 GCA_007922755.1 Pedetes capensis | reverse complement strand
TCAATACTATTTTACTTTTAGTATTTTCTCAGTCCATTAGGTTGAATCCAATTTTTTTCGTCCTGTGTTACAGAGAATTCTGCTCTCTCCACCTTCAAGGTTGTCTGAGTTTTATTTGATCCTTCTAAGGGTTTACTATAGCTATCTTTGAATAAAAATGGGCAACACTTTATGATCGATGCAGCAATTGATAAGAAGAATAAGTCACAACTTTATTTAAAGTGTAAATGTTTAAACTGATAGAATTCTAGAAATTTCATTAAAAATCAATAAGCTGTCTTACATAAAAGTATATTTTCCTTAATAATTTTTTGTGATATTTCATCAGAACTAGAGTACAAGGTCTGTTTTAAAAATAACCCCTTTTCTAAATTTTATTGATTTTAAGAGATATAACAATGTTCATGCTGTCCATCTAAACCTATTTATTTAGATAGATTCATTTCCATCTTACATAGATATATTTTTGTAAGGATCCTGGGATTCTATATGTAATCATATTTAATATCTTTATGTGAGACATTTACAAAGTCTACATCTCAAAAAATTCATGCATTTTTTATACTGCAGTAAAATAGTATATACATTTTTAGACTCTAGGAACAAGAACTTGTCCATATATTCTGTGTCCATGTTCAATCACCAATCCTTCTTTATTTCCTTCCTTTCTCCCTCCCTCCCTTCATCCTTCCTTTCCTTCTGCCTTCCTTCTTCCCTTCTTTCCTCTCTTCCTTCTTTCTCTTCTTCCTAATTTCTTCCTTTGTTCCTTTGTGGTAAAAACACTTAGAATAAAATTTACTCTCTTAGAAAATGTTTTAATTCAAAACACAGTATATTTAAATATAGACACAGTGTACAGCAGATCTCTAGAACTTACTTATCTTGTATTCCTGGGACTTTATACATGTGAAACCTCTGTTTCACATTTTCCCCTCCTCCAGCTCCTGGAAAGCGCCATTCTACTCTGTCATTTCTGAGCAAGATCACTTTAGATACCTCATTAAAGCAGAAGCATACAATTGTTTTTCCTTCTGTGACTGCATTATTTTACTTATGACAGTTTGATTTATGATGTTTTTTGCTTTACCACAAGGAAAGTGATAAAAATGAAGTGAAACCATAGTTTGAATTTTGAATGTTGGTCTTTTCATGTGCTTGAGTGGCAGCTAGCCACAGATCCTAGTTAGCCACATGAACATGATGGTGAACAACCTATACTCTACAGTTAATTGTGTGGCTAAGATGTTTGATAGGTTACGTGTATTAAATGCATTTTTGATTTATAATATTCAACTACAGATGTATTTATCTGAGTTTAATTCCATCATAAGTAGAAAAGCATCTATAGTGGATATATATGAAAAATGCTACCAAATGCATTATATTGTATATAATTGCTCCCCTCGGTTCAAAAAAACTTCCAGCCCCAAACCTACATACTCATAGTGCTGATATGAAGAAACTATGTGTAAAACAAAAGAATGAATTGTAAAAAGGTGTACTAAAGACATACATTGATCGATCAATCAATCTATTCACAGAAACATCATCAGCTCACACTGAAATAGAAGTAACACTGCAAAATAAAAAAGAGACTTGAACTCCCAAAATTCTTTGGGCAGGAAGCTGGTGAGAAATTTACTCAGCCGTAAACATCTTTTGCCTTTTATGAAGAGGGAAAAGTGAATCAGAGAGTGAAACAAATACTCAGAAAGAGGCAACATAAAGAATCATGAAGAATTACTTCCTCATCTTAAGATACAATCATGGAAATGCCAACATTTATTCCACTGAATTTCAAAGTTGTGATGAATCAGTGACTCCTTTATGCATTCCACTTTTCCCTTTAATGAACAGAATCCTTCATATGAGCTACCCTATTTCTGTCCCTCCCCTGAATTCCAAGCTCATTCATATGATGACTGCCAGGACTAAGTGCCACAAGGGTTGTTGGACTGAAGATATCAGTTCCTTT
Source organism: Pedetes capensis (assembly GCA_007922755.1). Lineage (NCBI taxonomy): Eukaryota > Metazoa > Chordata > Mammalia > Rodentia > Pedetidae > Pedetes > Pedetes capensis. Next base: position 20,690 of record VMDO01029396.1, on the reverse strand, counting down.
CTTGTGGTTCTTTTCATTTATTTGATAGGTAGGCCTCACATGCTTGTAGCAAAGAGTATTGTTAGCCTTAGTGCTTCCAGAAAGTTTTAAGTAAAAGTCTAGACTTGAACAACATGATGGAATATATTAGAATTATAGTTCTGCAACTTGTAAGCTGAGTGCTTTGGAATAAATTACTTAAACTACTTTAGGCCTCAATTTTCTCATCTGAAAACAGCTATGACAACATGCCCCAAAGAGTTGTTACGTGGACTAAATGTGTTAATGCAGAAAAAGGGTAAATATTGATGAGTGATACGATGTAAGTAATATGTACATGCCAGGCAGTAGAGCAATTATTCAGTGAAAGAAAAAAAAAGCATTAATGCAATCCATTTGCACTTTAAAAATAATATTTTGTTCAATGGAAAAATAACAAAGATTATACACATAAATGCATGAGCTATTGAAAGATTTAAAATGGTAAAACAAAGAAATTCAGTATTCTTCCTTACTATTCATCTTTTTTTTCAAATTGGCAGAGTTAATTTTCTAAAAAATGAAATGTACAAATGTTATTTACGTAACCCTCATATCAAAAAAAACAAAACAAAAACAAAAAGCCACATTGAAAATAGATTTAAAGAAATTATTTCTTTGTTAAGTCATAGAGCTTATATCTCTTATAGATTGACAGCAGAAACTGAAGATGAGAATTTAAGTAAGAAAAAAGTACAATTGTATATATAAACTATCAAGTTCACATATTATGATAAGCAAGGAAACTGCTTTTGAGATGGATTGTAGCATTAACTAATTTCCTACAAAATTATATACAACAAATTAGATATTATGTGGAGTCATGAAGTTTTTAGAGAACCAAGTTTTATGTGAAATGTACAGACTAACTCTGCTTTAATGATTTGCAAAAATCTAAAGCCAATTATTTACTTCTACTTATAAGTATCCTGCTATGTAATTACTGATAACATGTAATATCTGAGTATGATGCTGTACACCCAAAATGATTTTTCTCAAATTCAATTTTGTATGACAAGTAACTTAAACACTATTTTTGCATATTATCTTTTAAACTTCATTCTACCATATATTCATCATCTCAAAAATAGACATTGTATATTTAGTCAGTATTATTTCTTAAGATTAATGTAGAAGAACATGACCTCTTGATGTCCTAGGTCTTATTTTGTTAACTTTTATCCACATTGAAAAATATCCAAGAAAAACAAGAGAGAATCTAGGAAGTAGCAATCCACCAACACTTGTGCCCTGAGCTTGAAATTTCTAACATCTGAAGTGCACCAGAAGACAAGTTGGCAGTTTCTCCAAAATATAGGTTTTACAATGTCAACTTAAAATATACACCAATGATTGTGTCTTCCTGAGTTTCCAGAATGCATATTGTTTAGAGACCATTGCTGCTTTTTGTGAATCTCCAATTTAACCTCCACTATTGCCACAGCCAGAGTCTTTTGATTGACATACAGTCATCAGAAACCCTGTATCACTGTACGTAGATAGACAGACAGATAGATGGATAGATAAGTAAATATAGATATAGACAGATAAAGACTAATTGATTGATTTATATGATTATTTATTGATCATTCTTTTAAAATATTGAGAACTCTTTCTTTTCAATAAGTAAATATGTTATGCTAACCAGAGTTTCAAATATATATCAAATATAAATTTCCCAGATCAATGTTTTCATATACATATTAAGGCCCTCCTTTTTACAGCTTTCAAATGACCGTTGATGCTAAGTGTGTGCTTCTATGTGTGTGTATGTTTGGGTGTGCATGTAGAGTAGGTATACAAGCCTCACATGTAAATACATATACACATTTTGAGAGTTTTAAAGATCTTAATGTCAACCAATTATCAATATTTCAGACAATACCCTGGTTATTATCTCTCAGAGAATAGTGTGCATAAGATGCTTACAAACCACTAGACATTATGTCTAATACAAATGATAATAATACCTTATTTTTGTTGGAATCTTTTCTTTGTTTTACTAATTTACATTCCCATCAGGAGTGCACATGAACTTTTTCTCCACAATCTCTCTAACGCATTTCTCCACAATCTCTCTAATGTTCTTTGGTCTGTATGGTAGTAACCATTTCAACAGATATGCAGTGATGCTTCACTATTGTTTTGATGTTCATTTTCCCGATTAGTAGTAATGGTAAGTAGCTCTTCATATATCTCAGTCACCCATTTGTATGACTTCTTTGTGGAAATAACTATTCAAGTCTTTTGCCTATTTTTATTCAGGTTGTTTTCTTGCTGTTCAATTACATGACTTACTTAAAAATCTGGATACTAACCCATTGTCAAATGTGTAGTGTCTTGGCCAACTTGTGCTGCTATTTAAACAAATACCATAAACTGGGTAACTTGTAAACAATAAAAATTTATTTTTCACAGGCCTGGAGACTAGGCAGTACAAGAGCAAGGTGCCAGCACGGTACTAGTGGTTGAACCCAGGGCCTCTGCCTTGCATGCCGGACCACTGAGCTGCACCTCCAGCCCATTTTTTTACTATTTGAGACAGGATATCACTAAGTTAGGCAGACTGGCTCTGGTCTCAAACTTGCCATCCTCCCTCTTCTGCCTCCCAAGCCACGGGATTACAGGGGTGTACCATGGAGCCTGGCTGAGTTGAGTCTTTAATCAAGTTAAAGTTGATTTTTTCAAGTTGTTTGGGATGAGGATCTAAGTTTATTCTCTATAAGAATATCATGACTATTCATTACCCATTGATAATGGAGAGTGTCCTTTTGCTTACTGTATGTCCTTGACAAATTTGTCAAAGAAAAGTTAGTATAAATGTATAGAGTTATTTATGGGCTTTCTAGTCTATGTCTCAACATGTCTATTTTTATGCTAATGCCATGCTGTTTTGGATTCTGTAACTTTATAGTATCTTCTGAAATTAGTTATTGTGATGCCTCCTCATTTGTTCTCTTTGCTAGGATAATTTGAGCTACCTAGGTTTATTTGTGGGCTGGGATTTAGCTCAGTGGGTAGAGCACTGCACTGCAGTCTCTGAGGTCCTGAGTTCAATTCCCAGCACCGCAAAAATGGGAGAAGGGCCTGGCAATCCACTCCCAAGGCAATCCCGAAGCATCAGCCATTGAAAACCCTATAAGGGTCACTATGAGTCGGATACCAACTCGACGATACCTAACAACAACAACAACAGGTTTATTTGTGGTTCCATACAAATTGCTGAATTTTTTTTTATTTTAGTAAAAATATCAGTAGAATTTTGATTACAGATAAGTTTGAATTTATAGATCAACTTGCATAATATGGATATTTTAGCACTGTTAATTCTCCTAGTCCATGAACACAAGACATATTTCCATTTATTTATGTTTTCTTCAATTTCTTTCTTCAGTATTCCATAGTTTTCAGAGTAGTGATCTTCCACCTCCCTGGTTAAATATGTTGCTAAGTATTTCCATTCTTATAGTTATTGTAAGTGAAACATTTTCTTGATATCTTTTTCAGATAGTTTACTGTAAGTGAATACAAATGCTAATATTTTTATATGCTGATTTCATGTCCCACAGCTTTACTGAATTTGTTTAGTAGTTCTAACCATTTTTAGTGAAATTTATGGGTGTTTCCATATATAGGATTATATTATCTGCAAACAGTCATTTTAACATCTTCCTTTTTTATTTGGATCCTTATTATTTCTTCCTGTTGCCTCATCAGTCTGGGTAAGGGCTCCAGCATTATACTTAATAGACATGGTAAGAATAGTCATCCTTTTGTTCTAGATCTTACAAGAAAAATTTTCAACTTTTTCTCATTATGTATGATGCTAGCTGTGGCTTTGTCATATATGACCTGTGTTGGGTTAAGGCACTCTTCTTCTATTCTTAATTTGGTAATATATTTCTATCATGAAATGATGGATTTTTTAAAATACCTATTTTGCATTCATTGAGCTTACACTTTTGTCCTTCATTTTCTTAATATAATGTATCACATTTATTGATTTATGTATTTTAAACCATCCTTGCATCAGACATTCAAGTCATGATTCATGAATGATCTTTTTAAATGTGTTGTTGCATCTGGTTTACTAGCATTCCTTGAGGATTTTGGTGTCTATGTTCATCAGGATCCACATATAATTTTATTTTCTTATAGTAACTTTTTCTGACATTGATGTCAGAGTAACAGCTGGCTTCATAAGATTGAATTGTTCCTTCTTCTTCATTAAGTTTTTGAGAACAGTTTAAAAAGAATTGGTCTTAGTTCTTTTTTTTTTCAATTTTATCTTCTGAAAAATCTGATCTTCTTAATTTTTTTGGTCCCTTCTATTGTTTTGCTAATTTCTATTTTATTTATTTTTGCTCTGACCTTTACTATTCTCTTTTTACTACTATCTTTGGGCTTAGTTTTCCATTCTCTAGTTCCTTTAGTTGCAATGTTAGGTTCTTACTTGGCATATTTTTTGAGGTAGGCATTTATTGTAACGAACATCTCTGTTAGAACTGCTTTTGTTTTACCTCATAAATGTTGGTATATTGTGTTTCCATTTGTGTTTTCATCAGAACAATTTTTTAAGTTCCCTTTTATTTCTCTTTTGATACATCTATTATTCAGAAAGTCTTTAAATTCAACATATTCATGAATTATCTGAAATTCCTCTTTTTTTGATTTCTAATTTCAGAACATCTTTGTAGTCAAAAACGCACAAAATAGTTTGTTACATAACCTATAATCTATCCTGGAGAGTGCTCCATGTGTGCTTTAGAAGAATGTGTACCTTGCTGCTATTAGATGGAATGTTCTGTATATATGGATGTCAGACCCAGTTGGTCTATAGCAGAGGTGTCCAACCTTGTGGCTACATGGAGTAAAGAGAAATTGTCTTGGGCAATACATAAACTATATAACTTAATTAGTGTATATACATAATAAAACGGGTCATGAAGAAAATAAACAGTAAAACCACATGATAGTAAAAGAGTTTGTGGGCCCACATTGCTAGCTGTTCTGGTTGGAATATTAAAGTTGTCTACCATTATATTTCTTTCCATCTCTTGCTCTTGATCTGTTCATATTTGCCTTATAGGTTTAATTACCCTCATATTATATATCCAAATAAAATTTTTATTTTCTCTTAATTAACTCTGTTGTTATAAAATTTCCTTCTTGTTTTTCACTAATTTTGAATTAAAGTCTGTTTGTCAGCTATAAGGATAGCTATTCCTGCACTAATTGGGGTCCCATTTGCATGGAGAATATTTACAGATCTTTTCAGTTTCAGTCTATTTGTGTTCCTGAACTGAAGTGAGATTCTTGTCTGCAGCCTAGAGGTGGGTCTTGTTTTGCTATCCACTTGCTTCTCTAGACAATTCTGGAGGCATTCTGGAGAACTCTCCTCTCCAGAGAATTCATTTCTGGAGAATTGAATTCAATTATTTTAAAGATAATCATTGACAAATACATACTTATTACTAAACTGTTTTCTGATATCTGGTTGTTTTGATAATCCTTTACTTTTCTTGCTTGCTGTCTTTTTGTGTGTGTGTGGTTTGATCACTCTGTTAGTGGTATGCTTTGATTCCTTTTTCTTTATCTTTTATATATCTCACACAGAGCTTTCCTTTGTCGCTACCTTGAGGCTTACATGAATAATCTTATGTAAATATTCTACTTTTTTGGGAATACACAGTACATTATTTTTATCTATATTCCTCTTGTTCCAAGTATGCATTCTTATTCGTAAAGCTAAAATAAACCATTATTTGGCACTTTCCCTAGTTCAACACTTAAACCTTGATATCATGATCTTAAATAGTTAAATAATGAAAATAATTGGACAAGCAAAAGAAGCATATTTTTTAATACAGCATATAGTGGAACTTGACTGGATGGCCTACTTGGTCACTAAGTCATGACAGAATGGAATCGTGGTAAATATGTGGTCCTTCCAAATTGAGAATATGTAAGACCTTTCTAACCCTTATGACTGGTGATCTGAAATTAAAAGCTTTTAACCTGTTAATGCCTAAATTATTTCTTTTAGGAGTTTTGTTATTCTTTTTCAATATGTAGTCAAATTTCATCTTCATTCTCTGAAAAAAACAATTGCTCATAAATAGGTTGCTGGGTATTAACTGATTATGTAAAAGCAACTAAAAATATATGTAAGGAAAACTTTATACTAGTGCCATAATACTTCTATTTTTTATTTTATTATTAAACTTCTTTCCTAAATAAGCATCTGTTGAAAAAAACAACTTGTATATTGTACAAATATTCTAAATGAGTTTAATGATTGATTTCTCATCATTCTACCAAGGTCAGAAAACAATGATGCGACATATTTAAAATTCTGAAAGAAAAAGTTGACTGAAAATGAAGATGTTATTCATCAAAAATCAGGGATATTAAGATATCTTTAGATAAATAAAAGCTGAGGAAAACTGTTACTGTTACACTTGGCCTGACCCACAAGAAATGCAAAAGTGATGGATGCTATGCCATAGGTATAGTTATTCCAGTTCTAGTTATTCAGGGAGCAGACACCTGAGGATTGCAAGCTTGAGACCAGAGGCAGCCTGCATAACTTAATGAGACCCTGTTGCAAAGTAAAAAGTAAAAAGTGAGGTGGGAGTACAGCCCAGTGGTAGAGTGCTTGCAAAGCATGTGTAAGTCCCTAGGTTATATCATCCCAGTACAAAAAAGGAAAAATAATACTTTTTTAGGTTGAAATAAAAAACACTATATAGTGACTCAAAGGCATATGAAAAAATAAAGATTTACAATGAAGTTAACTACATGAGCATAAGTATAATCGTATTAATCAGTCCCATTATATTTTTGACTGGTAAAAATGCAATACTTTATTTCCTATAAGATTTAAAAGACAAAGGCATAAATAATTATAAACCTACTGTTGTGCACACAAAAGATAAAAATGTAAGCATAAAAATGATGGTGAAATGGAACTGTATAGGGGCAAAGTTTCATATGCTATTCAAATTTGAGGGATATTAATTAAAACCAGATTCATATAAGTTTAGATGTTGAACATAATCTCTATGTTAACATCAAAGAAAATATCTAAAGATGATACACAAAATAAAATCAGACATAAAACAAAATAGTTCATTATAAAAAGTCAACTAAATGTGGCTAGGAGTGTAACTCAGTGATATAGTACTTGCCTATACAAAGCAGCAGGTTGGATTCCTCAGCAATGAAAACAAATACATTTTAGAGCCAGGTGCTGGGGCACATGCCCAGGTAACTTAGTGACACTATGTCTCAAGGGAAAAAAAGGTCAAAAAATGTATTGTGACTTGTGGCTCAGTAGTAGAATACTTGCCTAGCCATGCATGCAGCCCTGGGTTCAACCTCCAGTACAAAAAACAAACAAACAAACAAAAAAAAAACTAAACTCAACAGCAGGCACTAATAGAAAAAAATAATTGATAAAAGCTATGACAAAACACATAAATGCAAGAAGTTCTTCCTTATCAGTCAATGTTTCACATGCAAATGAATTAAACTCTCTAACCATTAAAAAGAGATTGATATCAGCATAATGCACACTAAAAACAGGATCCAGCTATAAAAGTTTTTGTTGTTGTTAGGTGTCATCAAGTCGGTATCCGACTCATAGCAACCCTATGTACGACAGGGGAAACACTATTGTCAGTGCTTCTCTGATATTCATAGGGGTTTCAACAACGGATTGATTTTGGGGAGTAGGTTGGTGGGTACTTCTCCGAAGCCTACAGTATCTGGTGTGTTCGCAGGCAGTCTCCCATCCAGGTACTAACCAGGCCCCACCCCACTTAGCTTCTGAGATCTGACGGGATGGGAAGCCACAGTGCTAAGGCGTCAGGAAGCTATACATAGGCTCTAAGAAATTCTGTTTAGACTGGAGACACAACAGATTGAAGAGACGAAAAAATATTCCATGCAAACTGTAACACAAGTGAGTGAATATATTATTAGACAAAATAGATTTTAAATAAAAAACTATTACAAGAGACAAAAAGGTCATTGTATATTGATAAAAGTGTTGATTTATCAAGAAATATAACAAACATAAACAGGTATGTACTGTCCTATATTGCAGACAGGAAGGTAGAATGATATAGTAGCTCTGGAACTGGTTGATCGTTTTAAAAAAACTATAGAATTTCAATATGGTTTAGAAAATCCTAGAATATACTCAAAAGAATTTAAAGCAAGGACTCAAACTTGTATGGCAACAGTCATTGCAGGTGAACAGAAAAACAAGATGTGGGAAATCCTCTCCCCTTATCCAAGGGGGAGATTTTGTAAGAACTCTAGTAAATGCCTGAAATCGCAGATAATACCAAGTACACACACACACACACACACACACACACACAGAGTTTTCCCACACATAATTATCATAGCTTTATATATAAATTAGGCACATTACAAAATTAACAATAATAAGATGGAACACTCATAACAATACACTGCAATAAAGTTATGTGAATGGAATCTCCCTCGAAATGTACTATGTTTTCACCTTTACTCTTAGAAAAAGCAATTTATCACTTCTCTTTGGCATATCTGAACTTCCAGTATCCCTACTCTTATGCTTTGGGGAAATTTTGTAAAATCAGGGTTACTTGAACACAATCACTGTGGTATCCTGACAGTCAATCTGATAACTGAAACAGCTCCTAAATAACTATTGAACAAATATAGCATATACTATATAGGTATGCTGGATGAAGGGATGATTTATGTCACAAGATGAATGAGTCAGTTTGGCAGCAGATTTCACCACACTATTCAAAACAGTGCATGACTTAAAACATGGATTGGTTATTTCTGGAATTTTCTGCTTAATATTTTTGCTGAAGTTGATAGCAGGTAAATGAAACATGGGAAACAAATCTTCAGGTAAGTAGAGACTAAAATCTATATACAAAATGAAATATGATTCAGTAATAAAAAGGAATTAAGTTCAGATACATGATAAACAACTGAAAACACTATGCTAGGTTTAACTAGACAAACATAAAAGGTCAATATTGTAAGGTTACAATTATTATTAATATACAGACTAGGCGAATTCATAGACACAGAAAGTAGACTATAGATTATTAAGGGCCATGGGATGGGAAGAATGAGGATTTATTGCCTCATATACATATACATATATATTCCTAAACTTTTCATCAGATATGTGTGTGTGTGTGTATCAGAGATAGTTTTATAATTTATCAATGGAAGAACACTGAATTTTATACTTATAGTCAAAATGGCACATTTTTGTTTACATATATAAGATATAACTGAAATAAAAAATTAACAAACTTCTCACCTTAGCCTCAGTGTTATTTCCTAGGATGTCAGCAATGCCTGAAGTAAATAAAAGTCTTTTCCAATAACTCTAAAAAGTCTCTGACAGGTAGGTCCTTGATTAACCTCATTTGAGTAATGTAAACTGAGACAGAATTGACTCATAATCAAATCAGTTGCCAGAAGGGTAGATTCTACTGTCTGCAAATCTTTATCATGTATCCATAATTAAACATAAAACTAAATTTTAGAAAAATAAAGTTTTAAGAAATATTTAAAATTTTTATGGATTTTTAAATTATTTATAGTGGAATATTTATAGTGACCAGGCACAGTGGTGTACACCTGCAATCCCAGCACTTGGAAGCTGAGACAAGATCATTGCTCCAAGTTTGAGGTCTGCATGGGTTCAAAGTGAGAACCTGTCTCAAAAACCAAAGAAAAAATTATTTGTAGAAATATGACACATTTTTATTTTTCAATAATTAATCTGTTATATAATGAATTTCTAAATATTATACTATATTCAGTAGCTGTCTCAATTAATTTATTTGAAGTAATTTTATAAGGTATGGAAGATTAAGTATTAATTAACAATAATTTTGTGGTGCTTAATAAATTTTAGAAATTAGTTGTTTTGCGCTGGGTGTGGTGTGGTGCAAGCCTGTAATCCTAGTGGCTGGGGAGGTGGAAGCAGGAGGATCCCAAGTTCGAGACCAGAGGCAGTCTGTGTAATTTAGCAAGACCTTGTCTCAAAAAAGTAAAAAGGGCTGGGGTGCAGCTCAGTGGTCTAGCACTTGAAAAGCATGCAACCACAAGGCCCTGGGTTCAACCCCCAGGACCGCAAAAATAAATAAATTAAATAAATAAATAAATAAATAAACAAATAAGTAAGTTGGTTGTTTTGCTAAGATACAGAAATAAGAATTTGTCTTTCTTTCTTTGTTTGTTTATACTGGCTCCTCTTTTTTGACATTATCCTTAAAGACATGTGTCCTTATCACAGCACTGCAGTCTCACCCCTTCATATTTAAGGAAACTCATTCTCAGCAGGAGAACACTAGTTTTCTGGAAAGTATCTTACTAAAAATGTTCATTCAATTTAAAGACACCAATTATTAAGTGGATGGAAATAACCATTCCCTTTAAAATTCAATTAGAATATCTAGAGAACAATAAGGAAACCTATTTGCAGCTTTTTAGAGTACATCTTTGTCTACAAAATGACCTTCCAGAAAATTTACTTACTTCCAATTCCACTACCAAACTGAGACTTTGAAAGATAAGGATTTTAGGTCAAATGGTAAGGGGCAGATATTTGCAAGCAGAAATTATTTTGACATCCTCCAAATCATGTTATGTCATAATGTATTGGAGTATTATGTTCAGATTTAAGTAAGATTGCTGAGATGTTTTACACAATACAGGAAAGAATTTGCCTCCATACATGATACTATAATGAATGGCAAAATGTATTAGAATATTTGATGTGAAACTGAGTTTATGAAAGATAAATTACAAAGTTGGCAGGCAGAAATTTTTGCTCAAGGTGTTCACATACTATAAATACCTCTGTCAGATGAATGCAAATGTAACTTTCAAGGGATTATTTTTAAAATTACGTGACAGCTTTTAGAGGAAAACATGATTTATCTGGCACCAAAGTTGCACAATTTACTATTGGCTTATTCTAAGAGAAGTAGTTAAAATAGGTTTTTATTTGGTGGCCTGTTTTCTGAAGGATTTGGACATAAAATATTTACATTAATGAAGATCAACCAGTGGATGCAACTTATAAATGACTACTTTTTAAATCAGGGCTTTTTCATTATCTTTATCTTTTTAGTCAGTTATCACTAATCCTTATTCTTAATAACCCAAAGTTATTCCTAATAGAATTCTAAGAAAACACGCATGTTGGGTTCTGATAACGTTTTTTTTTTTTTTTCCCCCCGCTATCAGACATTTACATAGTGCTAAAGTGATTCTTTAGCTCAGTGGGTAGAGCGCTGTGCTGCAGTCTCTGAGGTCCTGAGTTCAATTCTCAGCACTGCAAAAATGGGAGAAGGGCCTGGCAATCCACTCCCAAGGCAATCCCGAAACAGTCCGTCATTGAAAACCCTATGAGGGTCACTATGAGTCGGATACCGACTCGAGGGCACCTAACAACAACAACAAAGTGATTCAGTTTGCTAATCATAAAGGCTAAAATGATAAATAATAATTTGAATCACCATAGTGTTTATTTTTAATTATGAAGTTTTAACAGATACTTAGCCAGCAAATAAATAGTATCCTTGTAGTATAAAAGTTTGAATGCAGATTTAAACTACTTTTATTCCTCTCCTGAAGTAGTTGACTATAGGAGTTTCTTGTTTGCATGTATTACTATTAGATGCCTGGTTATCAGAATATAGTTTGCAGAAAAATAATTCCATCCTGGTAGAAATTGAGGTATGTTGTTGTTGTTAGGTGCTGTCGAGTCGGTATCTGACTCATAGCGACCCTCATAGGGTTTTCAATGGCTGACTGTTTTGGGATTGCTTTGGGAGTGGATTGCCAGGTCCTTCTCCCATTTTTGTGGTGCTGGGAATTGAACTTGGGACCTCAGAGACTGCAGCGCAGAGCTCTACCCACTGAGCTAAATCCCAGCCCAGAAACTGAGGTATACAGAGAATTTAATGATGATCCCCTTAGCTAGCAATAGCCCATGATATTCTACTATTCCATGCTCATTCTTCGGTGATGTATTTAAATACTTCATTTGTTGACTTTGGCAACTTCAACATCAATATGAGCAAAGCAACATCCTCCAGCCCACTGATAAAGGAAAAAAATTACATTGCCAACCACAAGCCCAATGTATACTGGCAAGTTTGTTTCATACAAACTACTTTGTTGTAGGTTTTTTTTTTTTTTTTTTTTGTACTTTCCCTTTTAAAGTTTGCTGAAATTTTCTCACTCTGGAAAACTAAGCAAAACTAAACTATAATGTTCCTTCAACATTTTTACTCCCAAATAATCATCCTTTCCCAATCTATCATTTAAATATAGCAACTGAAGAATCCAAATCTTAGAAATCCTTTGGGATACAGTCTAAAACTTAAGTCCTCTTAAATTTTGCTTCTTATATCTTGAACTTTCATTCCTTTTTCATTCAAACATGATTAAAATCTACTGCTTAAATTCATAGATTGATGTCATTTAATTGAAGTAAATATGTATTTTATGTTAATTTCATTTAAAATGGTTTGTGGAATAAATCATAAACAGAGTTGTTGTTAGGTGCATTGAGTCAGTGTCCAACCCTACCTACAACAGGCAAAACAGTATTGTTACTGTGTCTCTGCTATTTGTAAGGTTTTCAGTGGCTTATTGTTTTTTGGGATGGGTTGCCATGTCCTCCTCCCAAGTCTACAGCACCTGGTGTTCCCATAAAGTCTCCCATCCAAGTACTAACTAGGCCTGACCCTGCTTAGCTTCCGAGATCTGATGCCACAATGGTATCGCTGCAGGCCATAAACAGTAGAGTGTATAAATCATGTATAAAGAGGTAGTAGAATTTTAATTACAATTTTATTTTAAAATAAATAGTCCCAAATCTTAGAAAACTATGCTAAGAAATGACAAGTACGTTCCATTATCTGATTAAATTCTCTTGTGTTAATATATGTAGGGTTTTTTTTTCCTATCTTCATATTTTAAAGATAAGTTTAATTTTTGCTGCTTTTCAAATTTCTAGGAATGGACTCATGCTGATATATTAATTGGTGAACTACAACTAAGATGATGCAAAATGCTGTGCTTCATTCATTTTCATTGCTATAATAATCCATTGTGTAAACATATCAATTATGTTTTACTTCTACCCAGAAATATCTGCAGAATTTCCAAACCCCAGTTTGAAATGAAAATGTGATGCTGCTAGTTGAAAAGTACTAAGAATTTTAAGATGTGGACAGCTGAGAATTAAATTGACTATAGTATACTTTTGAGTTTGGGCCCTCAAGTCATATATCCATGAAGCCAACCCTGATTTTATCATTGGTGCACATGTGGATTATTTCTGGGTTCATGATTTTAAATTACCAGCAGAGCTGCTACAAACATCATACTAAATTTCTCCTGTAGCTCATGTCCAAACTTTTCTCTAGGATACGTTCACCACAGTCTGTTGTGTCAAAGGATAGGCATGTCTTAACATTTAGTGGCTAATGGAAGACTGTTGATCAAAGTGCTTAATTCAAGTTATTGTGAATACAGTAAATGCAACTTCCCTATTTTACACTCTCAATAATCTGTTGTATATTTAATGATTTACAGTGATTTCTCATTGTGATTTCCATTTACTGGTTTAAAAAAAATAAAGATTGAACCCTGGGCCTTACACATGTTCTGCAATCGTTCTACCATTGAGCTGAGCCTCCAACCCATTTTTTATTTTTTATTTTTGAGATAGGGTTTGCTAAATTATGCAGGCTGCCTCTTGTCTCAATCTTGCAATCTTCCTGCCCCCACCTTCAGAGTCACTGGGATTACAGGTGTGTGCACCACAACGCCCAGTATCATCTGCCTTTTTATTGTATGTTATGATGCTAATTCAGATTGGAATTTCATTGACTATCCATGTGAGGATAATTGATCCCTTCATAATATATGTTTTTCTAATCATTTAATGTAGGGGCTGGGATTTAGCTCAGTTGGTAGAACACCTCTCTGCACTCTCCGAGGTCCCAAGTTTGATTCCCAGCACTGCAAAAAAAAAAAAAAAAAAAAAAAATGGGAGAAGGATGTGGCAACCCACTCCCAAGGCAACCCAAAACAATATGCCATTGAAAACCCTATGAGGGTTGCTATGAGTTGAATATGACTCGATGGCACCTAACAACAAAAACAACAATCATTGAATGTTGTACATATCTCTTCATTTTTATTCTTTTACATTTCTAACAATTGTATTTCATAATTTTCTATATAACCTTCATGCAGACTTTTCATTTAAGTTTTCCCCTAGTATTTGATAAGCTTTATTTAGTATTTTGCCTAGTTTATTTTAAAGATAATCTTTTCTGAATAGCAGTCTACTAAATAATAAAAAGTAAGAAAGGCAAAATAGCACACTTCTTTAATCCCAGTGACTCAGAAGACTAAGACAGGAGGATCACAAGGTAGAGAATACAGGCAGCCTACAGTAATTTAGCTAGGCCTAGCTTCAAAATGAAAAACATAGAAAGAGGTCTGGGTGGGGAGTCCAGTGGTAGGGCGTGTGCTAAATTTGTACAAGGCTACAAGATCAACCACCAAGGACTGAAAAAAAAAAAAAAAAAAAAGGAAAAAGGAAAAAAAAAAGATTACCTTTTCCTGCTATAAGTATCAAATTTTCAAGGATAACTTTTGTTGTCTTTACTTTCTGAATCCTCTATTTTCTGAATATATGACCTTATGGAACTGGCAGCCCACTTCTGAAAACAATCCCAAAACAATTACCCATCAGAAACCCTATGAATAACAGAGAAACACCAATATAGTGCCCGGCATGGCACAATGTCAGCTGTGTTTCCTTCTGTTGTACATAGGGGAGTTATAAGTCAGACCCAACTGGATGACACCTAACAACAAAAATAAATGACTTTATCATCATGTATTTTACTTACTAATTTATTAAAATTTAGCTTTTCTGAGAGATCATTGACCACCTAATACTAAACCAACCAATACTGGCTTTTAAAACTAGGGTCCTCTTTTACTTTCTCTATAATTCATAATTTCACTTTTGAAACTAGTATGCAACTTCACAATAAATGGAGAAAAAATTGAGGTTGTCCAAGATTTTGCTTTGTTTGGCTCTATAATCAACACACACGGAAGCAGCAGTCAAGAAATCAAAAAACGCATTGCTCTAGGAAAAGCTGTGGCAAAAAATCTCTTTAGAGTGTTGAAAAGCAAAGATGTCACATTGAAGATGAAGGTGCATCTGACTCATGCCATGGTACTTTCAGTCACATCATATGGTTGTGAAAGCTGGACGAGGGAGACAGGAGAAGAATTGATGCTTTTGAATTGTGGTGCTGGAGACAACTATTGAATATACCACGGACTGCCAAAAGAACCAATAAATCTGTGCTAGAAGAAGTGCGGTTTGGCTCAGTTGGTAGAGCGCTGCACTGCAGTCTCTGAGGTCCCGAGTTTAATTCCCAGTACCGCAAAAGTGGGAGAAGGACCTGGCAATCCACTCCCAAGGCAATCCCGAAACAGTCAGCCATTGAAAACCCTATGAGGGTCGCTATGAGCCGGATACCGACTCGACGGCACCTAACAACAACAACAACAACAACAACAACAATTATGGTATATATCTGTTTGGGCTGGGATTTAGCTCAGTTGGTAGAGCGCTGCGCTGCAGTCTCTGAGGTCCCGAGTTCAATTCCCAGCACCCAAAAATGGGAGAAGGGCCTGGCAATCCACTCCCAAGGCAATCCCGAAACAGTCAGCCATTGAAAACCCTATGAGGGTCACTATGAGTCGAATACCGACTCGATGGCACCTAACAACAACAAGAAGAAGTGCAACCAGAGTGCTCCTTGGAAGCAAGAATGGCCAGAGTGTGTCTTACAGATTTCGGACATGTAGTCAGGAGAGATTTAGAGAAAGATATCATGTTTGGGAGAGTGGCAGGTCAACGCAAAAGAGGAAAACCCTTCACCAGATGGATTGACACAGTGTCTGCAACAATGGACTTAAACACAAATAAGATCATTTGCCTGACACAGAATCGGGAAGTGTTTCGATCTGCTGTACATAGGGTTGCTATGATTTGGACTCGACTCAAGGGCACCTAACAACAACAACACCAACTCTCTTAGCAACAGTGAACAGTCCTGATCCCCCCCACACTTTTTTTAAACATGATATCATAAAGTTACTTCACTGTTGAAAGTATTTTCCTATGTTTTGCCTACAGGTTTTGCTTTTTTCAGTAAGTTGACCCCAGTTTATGCTTAGCTTTAAACATCATTCTAACTCTAGTATTGAAAATGTCACTTTTCTTTTTAACCCAGCATTCAGCTTTCAGTTATTGGAAATATCTATGTCTCTTTCCACACAACTTATTATATAATTCAGTGATGACTAAAATCACATATTTTTTACATCACTTGTGTAGTTAACGATGTCAGTTTTATTAAAAGTGTGACCATTAAAGTAGTCAACTGTCAAAAACAGCTCTTCACATGGTCCTAATGCTCTCAACTTGTTTACAGCATTTTCACAATTTTTGTCAGTAAAACTGTTACTTCATGAGTAGTAGGTTTCTGATATGTGGATGTTCTTCAGTGTCCTCATAATAGGTGAACTTTTAAAATTAATTTATGTAGCTTGTTAAATACACAGTAAATGATCCAAATAATTCTGTATTCTTAAACTTTATAACTCTCCTTGTGTAGGGTTACCTCTTTCTTTCTTAGTATGTACTCCTGGAATTTAGCTCATATATAAATTTTCCTATCAGTTGTCCTCTATGTTGACTATAAATAAATTCTATGAATTTCAAGCTCCAAAAATCCAGCAAAAAAATTAATGGAAAGCAATAGCAAGCTTTTAAGTGTTTAAGTTGAATAATAAGAACAGGAAATATTTGTGGAAAAATTTTATTATATTTCAGGGAACATGTGGTACAGTTTGCATACATTAATTCAGTACATTTTCCAATACACTGTGATGATTTCCTAATTATAGAAAGGGAAACTGAAGCTGAAAGAAGCAAAGTATGCTTCCAAAATGACTTAGAAGGGTTGAGTCACTTGGCTCAGAATTGGAAGCTTCAAAGTTTGTGAATTTAAATGGTTTTCTTTGCAACTCTGTTTCCCACAAGTATGAAATGCATGATGACAGAAAGACATAACTTCATTTAATTCAACAAAACAGTGAAAAAGAAATATTGTGTGGACAGTTTAGAAACCAGATTTCCTCAGGGTATAAATCCCAAAAGAATATCCCCAATTCTGATTGAAGTTACCTCAAATACAAAAATTCTAGGCCATGAATCTCTGTATAAAACTCAACTTCCTTCTCTATTTCTAAAACACCTATTCAATATTTATATCCCATATGTTTTCCCTCTTGACTGTCAAATCTGTCAAATTCTTTGTTGTTATAATTTTACCAATGTTCTATTTGGGAATAAGTGAATCATAGCTAGATGATTTGAATATCAGCAATATTCTAATTGCTATATGCTTCTTTCTCATTGATAAGTAAAGGACTGTTTTTGTTAGATGTCGTTCAAGTCATGTCTGACTCACAGAGACCTTCTTTGGGTTTTTAGTGGCTGATTATTTTCAGGATTGCTTCGGAAGTGGATTGCCATGTCCTTCTACCATTTTTGTGGCCGGGGATCAAATCCAGGGCCTCCAAGAATACACAGCAGCCATCTATCAAATGACCTAAACTCCAGCCCCAAGTAAAGGATTAGGGATTATAGTATTGAGTTAAAATTGACTTCCAAATATAAAACCTTGTGTTTATCATCTAGAGAAATAAAACATGTTTATCAAAATATTAATAGGTTATCTATACTTATACAAATGATAGCAAAAATAAAAGTGGAAATATTGTATTTCATATATCCAAAAAATGAAAAAGAAAGGTACTACCAAGGCACTCGTCAAATTTGGAAAATATAAAATAAGACTTAAAACAAATAAATTAGTTAAAGCCAGTAACACAAATGAGTCTTTTCATTGTGACTTAAATATATGATTGTAGGCCATACTATTATTTTTCATCTCTTCTATTATTTCTACCTCTTCTAATGAAATAAATTATATACCTTTGCCTTATTGTCCTCAAATTGGTCATGTTATTTCTTTATTATTAAAATATACAAACAAAAGTGGAAAATTAAAGCAGAAGTTTTAGGAGTCAGCACATGGTTACATATGGTTATTTTTCTGTCTTAAAATCAGAAGGGCAAAGTTCTTATGGGAAAATAAAAACCCTAATGGGGATGCTAGGTGAAGCTGATATAGACAGAACACTGACCCACTATGTACATAAGTGACCTTCAGCTGAAAAAACAACATTATTTTTTATAAGATATGCAGATTCTTTCACTGTTTTTCAATGTCACACAACTTTTTACCCACAATGACAGAACGCTATCTAGAAGTTAATTTTTAATACAGATTAATAGACTATCACCTTAATGCTTAATAGAGAATGTCAAAAATCATATTTAAATTCTTTCATCTGCTTATATTTTCCATTATAATGTGTCCATTTCTATTGTTGGGAGAGTGATTCAACAGTGAAAAAAGTCAAAACCTCTTTTCTTATATAACTTAAATTCTAGGGGAGAGAGGGATGCAAACCAAATACTTAAATATTATGGAACTTTAGAAAGTGATTCATTTGGTAGAGAGATATGAAATGAGAAGACTTGCTGATCAGTTAAGCAGTAAGGAAGTGAGTTGGTTCATTCTGAGTGATAACTTTCCTGAATTAAGGAAATCTAGGAGGACCATAAAACTTCTCAATTATTATTGGTACTTCAGTAGGCCCTATGGCCTTCTTTCTTTTGTTGAAAGGGAAATGCTGGTGGTTTTGCATTTGATTAGCATAACTGCACTGCTCCAGGTGTGTGTCTGAGGGCATTTCCAAAAAGTACTGGCATGTGAATTGGTAGGGTATGTGAGGAATAGCTGCCCTCACTGGCAGGTACCATAAAATAGCCTAGAGGTGAGGATTGAAGAAAAAGGCAGAGGAAAGGGAAATCCTTGCCCTTTCTCTACGACAGCTGGGACACCTTTCTTCTGTTGCCCTTGGATGTCAGGATTCCAGCTTCTCCATTCTTTGGAGTCTGGGACTCATACCAGTGGCAGGACTCTGGGACTTAGGTCTTGGACTAAACATTGCACCATCAGCTTCTTTGATTCTGAGGCCTTTAGACTTGAACTTAACTATGCTATTGGCTTTCTTAGTCTCTAGCCTACAGACATCCTATTGTGGGACTTCTCTCTCAGTCTCCATAGTAAAGGGAGCCAATTCACCTAACAAATCCCTTTTCATATATCTTTTATATATTCTATCAGTTCTGCCTCATTGGAAAATCCTGTCTAAAACTGGAGGGGACTGAATTTTTAAAATAAGGTTCTCAAAGACATTACCATTGAGAAATTAATGTTTCAGTAAAATTTAAATGAAGTAAAAGAGCAAGAGTTGAGGCTACTGTGGAATGGAAAATCTAGGCAAAGAAAACAACCTGAAAAAAAAGATCTTGAACTGGGAACATAATCACATGAAAGAAAGCAATGAAGATGAGCCAAAGTGAGTGAAGGAAATTGCAGTAAGAGGTGAAGTCAGAGAGGCAAGATGAGGCTTTCTGATTTGGGCTTTTATACTAATGGAAACTGGTAGCCACTGATGAGTTCAGAAGCATAGTGAGAAGCAGCCTTCACTAGACTGTTGTATTGGCAGTATACCAAGGAATTAAAACAAAGGTGACTGAAAGGCTTTAGCTGTGGCTTTAATATGGAGTAGCACTAGACATTCATTGAACTCTGGATATAATTTAAAGAGTGTCAATTGGATGTGATTCCTGATTAGAAACAGTGTGTAATTAAAAGATGTCATGAATTCAAATATTACTCCACACTTTGAATGACTAGTAGAAAAAAACTAGAGGGATTAAGGATTTGAAAGGAGGATAAAAATCAGAAATCCATTATATTAGTGAGTATACTGAGTTTGATATATTGATTAGACTTCAAAGTGGCAATGTGGAGTAAGTACTTTATGTATGATCTGGAATTGACAAGAGTTAACCAAGCCAAAAATATAAATTTAGGAGACATACAGTTTGCTTCTAAAGCCATGAAAGGGATAACTATTTCTAACAAAATGAGAATTGAGGCCTGATTTTATACTGAATTGTATCATAATTTCTGATAAATAATAAAAGGATTATAATCATAGTTTTGGGAACCATAATTAAGATAAAAATGTTTATTATACTTGTTGTTGTTGTTGTTAGGTGCCATCGAGCCGAGTCCGACTCATAGCGACCCTATGTACAGCAGATTGAAACACTTGCCGATTCTGTGCCAGGCAAACCATCTTATTTATGTTTAAGCCCATTGTTGCAGACACTGTGTTAATACATCTGGTGGAGGGTTTTCCTCTTTTCTGTTGACCTGCCACTCTTCCAAACATGATGTCCTTCTCCAGGGATTGTTCTCTCCTGACTACATGTCCGAAATATGTAAGACGCAGTTTGGCCATTTTTGCTTCCAAGGAGCACTCTGGTTGTACCTCTTCTAGGACAGATCTGTTGGTTCTTTTGGCAGTCCATGGTATAT
>VMDO01029395.1:0-22686 GCA_007922755.1 Pedetes capensis | reverse complement strand
TGTGTGTGTGTGTGTGTGTGTGTGTGTGTGTGTGTGTGTGTGTTATACTTCTTTATATGCAGGACATCATCTGAAAATATAGACTGACTTACTTCTTTCCCAACTTAGAAACTGTTCCTTTCATTTTCTGGCATAATTAATCAGTATAAAATTACTAGTATACAAATGATAAATTCTGTGACTATTGAGATGAGTATATTGTTTCTCCCTTAATTATATTGATATGATTTATGAATTGAACTTTGAATGTTAAACAAACACTGCATTCTTAGGATAAATAGCCCTGATCATGGTATCATATTTATATGTTGCTGATTTCTATTTGCTACCATTTTGTTGAAGTCTTTTATGTCTTTAATCATGAGTGAGACTGCTCTATAATTTTGTTGTGATGTCTATATCTGGTTTTATTATCAGGGATTGACCTCATAAAATGGTTTGGCAATTGTGTCCCTTTTTATTTTCCCTACTTATAAGAGCTTGCAAAAAAATTGTTATAATTCTTCTGTAAATACTTGGTAGAATCAATCAGGGAAGTTATCTGGGACTGAAAATTTTCCCTGTGAGAAGTTTTAATATCTAGTTCTTTCATCTGTTATAGATATATTCAGATTCTCTATTTGTTCTAGTTTTTATACTTTATATCTTTCTAGAAATTTGTCCATTTTAAGTTATATAGCTTGCTGTCAAAAACTTATTCATATTATCACTCTTATACTCTTTTATGGGGCTGGGATTTAGCTCAGTTGGTAGAGCGCTGCGCTGCAGTCTCTGAGGTCCCGAGTTCAATTCCCAGCACCGCAAAAATGGGAGAAGGACCTGGCAATCCACTCCCAAGTCAATCCTGAAACAGTCTGCCATTGAAAACCCTATGAGGGTCGCTATGAGTCGGATGCCTACTTGACGGCACCTAACAACAAAACAACAACAACATACTCTTTTATTTCTGTAAAGTCATTGGTGATACAATCACTTTTATTCCTGGTTTTAGTAATTTGAATCTCAGGCAAAATAAAAATTTTGATTTTTTTAAAGATCCAATGCTTATACTCACAATTAGTTTCACTAGTTGTCATCTAATTGTGCCTTATTTATTTTTTGATAATGCCTTGAGGTATATATTACTCTACAGTCTAATCCAATTAAACCTAGGACCCTTTGTAATTTAGTTTTTAAGGTCAGTATTTGAATTCAATTATGACCTCAAAACACTCATCTTAGTTATCTTTTTGTTTTGGTTCTCTAGTAAACTTACTGCCCTTTGGCTCAGTAGGGGCTCATATCCCCTTCTTAGTTGTTTAACACTGAAAACAACATTGTTTTTGAGAGTACCCTTTGACTTTGAATTTTCCATACTGTCTTCTATGATTGACCTCTCTCTCCAGAAAAAATCTGTGAGTCATTCATTACTTCAGAGCTGAGGGTGATGGCAATGTCCTGACTTTCCCAAGATGACAACCTTCCTTCTGAAGAAGTACATGGAATGGGTATTAGACTCTATTTTTCTTGGCTTGCTTCTCCTGGCATTGAACCACTGCCTACTAGCAAGTGAGGGTGAGGGTGATTGGGACCTCAGTATTCTCAGCCACACATTAGGTTTATACTCTATTCCATGAATAGTTACTAGGTAAAGCATGGGAAGTTTAATCCTTTGGCGATACTTCCCTGGAACCTAGCCTCATTAGCATGATACTGAAAAAAATAAGAAATGATGGTAGCCTGCCCATATTATGGAAGTCTTGTAGTCTTTTACTATGATCTTGATGGAAGGAAAGCATTGTCTTCTTGGCCATAAGTTCCTTTCCTGGAGCTGCTATCAGCTGATTGGAGCAGGAGAAGGGGGGAGCAGGTAGAGGGTCATATGCAGTTGAGTTCTGCTATTCTTATTGAGATTTGATAGATTTTCTTAAACACATGGTGCTATAAGCCCTTGAGAAAAATTTTAGGGACTTAAAAATTTTTAAATATAATTTTCATCATATATGTTTGTTTCACTGGAGAGCTGATCCATGGAGTGCCTCATCATTATGGATGTGACCAATAACTGATTTAAAATTTCCATGAAAATTTATATTCAACAAGAGTCACGGAATTATGAAGATCAAAAAGTTATTTCTTGAGTCAGGTGTAGTAGTACATACCTACAATCCCAGCACTCAAGAGGCTATAGCAGGAGAATCTGGGCCATCCTGGGGTATGTGGTGAGAGCCTGTAAAAAATAAACAAAAAACTTTCTTTAGTACAGATGCTTCACTAAGTTTAGCACGTGTCAAGCTTCCTGACATTTCTGGCTGTATCAGTGAATATTTGAAGGTAGTATGAATTGGCCAATAACTGGATGACAATTTTTGTTTATTTATTTATTTTTGTACTATTAACAGATATAAAGATCACTTAACCAACTAAGTTGTCCAAGCAAGTATAACACTAAGATCTCAGGACATATCATAATTTTCCATTGGAATGGGGCTTTATTCATTCTACAGCCTAAGCAAATTGTTGGTGGTTAACTAGGAATTATTCAGAAGTTTGGGGATAAGTGTGGAGGAAATGAATAGGAGTGAAAGATCATGACTACCAGAGAGAAGACAAGAGCAAAAGAATGTCAAAATGAGCATGTGAGTAGCTTACTGAGGCTAGAATACAAGCTAGGAGATGAAATGTGATAAGACATTTGATTAAAGACTTCAGAAGGGCTAGAGTATGAAGACCTCTTGGCTCAGCAATTTCATTAAACAGAAAAGAGGTCTTGTGCATTACCAACTAGAGGATGAGTTGAAATACATTAAAAAAAACTTTCTCCTGTGAGCTACTCTTTGGTGTTATTTGAACTGAAATTTCTTTGTTCTTCAAGAACATTCTTAATTGGGACTTAAATGAGGTAGAATATGATGTGTTTGAGAGTAATAGAGTATGTAAAGCAGAGTTATATACATGAAAGGATCACAAAGTATCTTTTACACCCTTTGCATAAAACAGGCAAACATATTACCAAACCATGGAAAACTCTGCATCTAAATCATAGATAGAATTGTATAAGTGGAATCTATCAGAGAAATGACATTGTCAGAACAGCTACAGCTCTATTATGCTGTCCACTCTAGCCAGGTCACACACAAAACTGGATTAGTAACAGCTCTAGGCTGCTGTGTTAAAACTGGATGGAACCAAACAGATTCATAAGAGGTCATTTGGATATGACAGAAAACCTCCCTGGGGACATGATGATAGCCACAGTTCATATTCCATTGGGTTATTCATTGTCAGACTAAAGGGGATTCAAAAATTGTTTATTCAGGTTTAATTTTATGAATTGCTTTCTTAGCCCTTAATTCTCACAGTTTCATTTACATAATTGCAATTAGAATATAGTTTTTCTGATAATTTTAAGCCAGTAAATGTTTTCCCCCTGTGCCCATGTCAGACACATAATTTGAGACCATTAGATGTATCTTGACTTTTTTTGGAGCTAAAAGATGTAAGTGGATCACAGGCGTTCTTATAGTCTCTTTTAAACAACAGAGTTCAGCAAGGGTCTTATTGCCCAATAAAACTCAACAATGACAATTTCATAATTATATTGAAACTAACTTTTGTCCCTATTCTATAGCTGATATATTTCTTAAACAGTGAAATTCCAGTGAACATAGAATTTCCTAGGTCCCTTTTTTTCTCTCCCTCATCTCCCTTGAGTTGAATGTTCACAATTACAGACCAGGGTTATTATGTCTTTAACCTCACATTGCCCATATGGAAAGGCAAAATGATTCTCTCTGAAAAAGCTGGGAAATTCAAGAAAGTCTGGAATTTAATTCCACAGGGAAAGGTATGAATATGCCTAAATTAGAGAATTTCAGATAAAATAATGCATTTGCATGGGAAGAAAGCAATTTCCATGGGTGTTGTTTAAGACTTATGAAGATTTTAGAGAGTTTAAAATATGTCCTTTATTATAAGATAATCTTAGAATTATTTCAAAAGTATGCAAATATACAAAGAACAAAATTAAATTACTCACTCTCATTATTTGATCAAAATTTCTGTTAAGATATTTCTTATCCTTCTCTATATGATTTTTAATTCTTTTTTCTTATGACTATTATTTGTGTATTTTCCAATTATTAAATGATCATTAAAACAAATTATTGTATCTCAATTTGTCCTACATTTAGACTGTGTCTATTATTATCTGCATTGAATAATGGCATCATAATTATCTCTGTGACTCCATAATTGTTTTCCCTTCATTATTATTTCCTATATTATTAGAAAGTATTCAAACTAACATAAGCCAAGGATGCCAAATTATCAGCATCCACATTATCATATATTATTGCTTGATCATGGTCAAGTCTTCAAAATTCCTATATACATATATATATGTATATATGAATTTTTTGTATGCATATGTATATATATATATATATACATATATATATATATATATATATATATATATATATATATATATATACACACACACATACATACACACACACATACACACACATATATATATTCATGGGCTGGAGTTTAGCTCAGTTCGTAGAGCACCTGCTTTCCACTCACTGAGGACCTGGGTTCAATCCCCAACTCCACAAAAATCGAAGCAGGATCTGGCAATGCATTCCCAAGATAATCTCAGAACAATCAGCTAGTGAAAACCCTATGAGGGTTGTTATGAGTCATACTAGACTTCAATGCACTGAACAACAACAACAACATATTTATTCATATGCATATATTTAAGATGTTCTTCTGGTTTGAACTTTTTTCATCTGAAATCTTACAGAATTTAACCAATTCAATTTCACTTTTCAGATTCCTACTGGCTGAAATTACTAAATGGGTGTCTGAGCATGATTTTTGTGCTGTTTTTACTCAATCTCTTTATCTTCTACAGATTTTCTTCACTCATGGATGTCTTGTTCTAATACCAAACTAGCCTTCTTCTTCACATCAGTATATCTTGTTCATAAACTGGAATAGGAAGGTAAAATATCATTTTTCTTTCTACTCTTCTAGGTTCTAACCTGGGTCTCTGTAACAAAAGGTAGATTCAAAACAACAAAAACATATGAATATACTTTAAGTATTGTGTGGCATGGAAGATGTCATAAGGATATGAAGACCACAATAAATTGTTCAATCTGAGCATTTTTATGCTGAGTCTGATGAAGTGTGCAAAGTAGAGGGAAAATATACTAGGGAAAATGGTATGTGCTAAGAGCGGTAAGCCAGGTACAACTTAGGAAGTCTGATAATTCATATTTTTCTTGGCATTCCTGTCTTTGGAAAGATACTCTTTTTCCTGAGTACAGGGAAGAAATTCTCACACGCAGATCTTATGATCTACTTTAGGGGCAGGTAGGAGGGTCCTTTCTATGAGTCCTATCTCATATTTTCTATTTCTCAAATTTCTTCATCTTAAAATATTCAGTATTCAAAGGTATCATATTTTGGGGTAATATATTTTGAATACTGTCACTTTCAATGTACCTGCTTGCTAATAGAAATAAATACCAACTCTTAATTCTAGCAATTGAGGGTCTTTTCCCCACCTCACATTCTACACTTTTCCAGTCTTATTGCCTTACAGTATATCAACCATATTTAACTCCACTAAAATCAGGCTACTTGTTCATCCAAATCCTTTCTTTCTTAATATTCTTTGCCCATCCCAATGCTTCCTATTCAAGTTCCATCTTCTACCTAATGATATTTCAGATTTACTTATTCACATATTATTATTTTACCTAAAATTTCATACCACTTTTTTATCTTAGTAATGGAATTTATTACATTTTTGCACTGTATTATAGTTGACTGTATCTTTTCCTTAAACTTCATCTATAAGACAGGGACACCCTGAGGCAAAGTTGTACTTTAATCTTCAAAACTATTTCACTCTCATTCAGTGACTTGCAAAGAATCAAATGCATATTCATTGAATAAACTCAACCAATTGGGATCAGAGATTCTGTTTGTTTGTTTTTCCCTGTACTGAGAGTTTAAACACAGGCTTTTGTTCATACTTTGCAAGTCCTCTACCACTGATCTGTACACTGAGCCCCTCACATTTTTCTTAAATATTTTTATCTTGAGACAGGGTCTTGGTAAATTGCACAGCCTGTCTCTTGCCTTGAACTGGTGATCCTCCTACCTCTACCTCCTGAGTTGCTGGGATTAGAGCCATGCACCACTTCACCCACTTGAAATTAGAGATTTTTTAAAAACATGATACCATTTTTATGAGCGGTCTTCTTTGATAAATCTAAGTTAATGCAATCAGTTCTTGAGCTCTTTGAATTTAGTGATTAAAAAGAGTGAATGTTTGCAATAATGAGAGTTTTAAAAATTTTTTAAGTTACAATTTTCTAGAAAACTTAGATGAAAAGACACACATGTCAAGTGCAGTGAAGTATTTTTTGGCATTGAATGTTGAGTTTTCTTTGTCATAAAATAAACTGTACTTTCCATAAAACAAAGTATTTAGGTATCTTTTTAAACTTAGTGTATATTAATTGTACAAAGTAATGAATTTCATTACATTTTCATATATCCATATAATTTACTTTAATCATGTTCACATCCTCTATAACCCTTTCTTATTCCTGTCGTTTTCCCCTCCCACATTTCTAATAGTCATTTTATTGTCATATCCTTTTTTATTTTTCCCAAATTCCACATGAGAGAATACACGTGATATTTGTCTTTGTAAGACTGGCTTATTTTGCTTAACATGCTCATCTACAGTTCCATCCATTTTCCTGTAAATGACTAGGGGAAGGAAAAGATAACCAGTGAGAAATTCAATGACATATCAGAGGTTTGGATTTCATACCAGGATAGAGATTATGTGTTTCTTCTCAATGGTTTGCATTAAAATATACATTTTGATTTCAATGTTAAATCTCTTGGACCTAATTGGTCAGAGTCCCAACATCATCAACATAGGCAAATAGTGTTTCAATACTGTAAATTGAATAGAATCTTTTAAAGGAAATAAGCGATTTGTTACAATGCTTTTTACTTTTGCTTTATACATAGCATGTTCATGTTTGATATTAATGCACATACTTGTTACTTGAATTTTCATGTATGGTGTGTTATAATTGTCTACAAGTCATGCCACCCTGGCATTCCATCTCACCTGATCTCAGAAGCTAAGCAGGGTTGGGCCTGGTTAGTATTTGGATGGAAGATGCCTGGGGACACCAGGTGCTGAAGGCTTGGCAGAAAGATCTGGCACCCCACTCCCAAAACAATCAGCCTTCAAAAACCCTATGAATAGCAGAGAAGCACTGACAATAGTGCTAGGTATGGCATGGTGTCCGGGAGTGTTTCATCTATTGTACATGAGTTGTAATGAGTCAAACCGGACTCCACAGCCCCTAACAAAACAACAAGTATTATAACTAAAACCAGACTGCAATGTTAGTGCTTCTAGCATAATAGAAAAGTAGTAGTATAATTAGACTTAGTGGAGTATGATAGGAGGTAGAGACACTTCTGAATTAATCAAAGATACCATCTCAGCAAATTAAGCAAATCTATGTTTTCACAGAAAAATGGAAGAGGATGTCTTTAATTTATGATGTAGTATTATTTAAAAAAACTTGAAGGTAATGTTCCTTTGTGCTAGATATGTCTGCCCAACACAATGCAGTTGTCATTTACAATGCTATATCAAACTCAATTGCAAAGATCAGTACACTTTAATGCCATCATTATCAGTTCGTATACTCAGAAACTTCTGTTAAACATTTTCCAGTAGACTTGGTAGTTCAGTAAGTCAAGACCATACTCTAAAGTTCACATGTTGTTATATGTATGCAGGGTAATTAGATGAATTTTCTCAGGTTATTTTTAGCATTTTCAAAGAGTATAAAATGCAATAGATTTGCTTCATGTTGCTATTTATAGGGGAAATAGCTTATATTTGATGATAATTTATTCTGATGGTATTTGGAGAAAATTGGCAGTTTTGACTTTTTTTTTTTCCTCAATGGGCTTCTGTTTCTGGCACTAGGCTTTTGAAAAACACCATGCCTGCTGCGGTACATAATAAATTCATCACACCATGACATAGAGCCAAATCAACTTAGGAAAAAATAGCCTGGGCTCTGAGTCTAGGCTATGCATTCTGGAAATGATGGACTTATGAATCTTAAACTTAAAGTCTCATTATAGAAATGGTGAAAGCCATATGGCCTAAAAAGCCTAAGGGAAGTGGATAGAGAAGTGCATCTGGCTCTTTTGTCATCTCCGAGTACTTGGTGGTTTGAGTCACTATGGAAATATGACCAGGTTCTCTGGAATAAAAGCATGATTTGGTGTTTTGAACTAGGTTAATAAGCTGTCATTTTAGTTCGGGACGATATTGCAGTTAGCAAATAGGATTTTTTTTTCAGTTAAATAATCACATTGTGACTGTCTATTAGGTATCAGAAATAGCATATAGGAGCTGTGGAATGCCATTCCTTGCCATGAGAAGCTTACAGTCCAATGGGCAAAACAGTTACACAAATAAATACAATATCATGGGCTAAATGCTGCCGTGAGATAATGTGTGAGCTAGAAGTGTATATTTGAAAGCCAAGCTGGATGCAGTGGCGCACGCCTGTAATCCCAGCAACTCTGGAGGCAGAGGCAGGAGGATCACAAATTTGAGACCAGAGGCAGTCTACATAATTTAGTGAGAACCTGTCTCAAAAAGTAAGAAAATGGGCGGGGGAGGGGGGTTGTGGTGATGCAGCTCAGTGGTACAGCACTTGCAAAGCATGCAAACAATGCAAGCACAAGGCCCTGGGTTCAACTCTCAGTACAGCAAAAAAAAAAAAAAAAAAAAAAAAAAAAAAAAAAAAAAAAAAAAAAAAAAAAAAAAAGCCGATCTGTCGTATAGCTTGGACTCACCATGCTGACCATGCTGTTTCTTTTCTAGGAATGAGAACTGGGGATCTGAACTGCTGGTCAGAACTCTGGCCCTTCTGTGTGCTTGCAGTGCTTTTCAAACTCATCCATGGCATTTAGGGTCTCTTACTAGGCAGTGTTTGTTAAAGTGAATGATTTTGTCTACTCCAGAAATTTTCCTTCCTTTCTCCTATTCACTCAAAACATAATGTACTCTTTTTTAAAAGTTATAGTTATGTGTCAAGTATATTCTTGATTTTAGCTTGACATATAAATGATTAAACAATTGGTCATGAGGATGAATCACTACAATTAATGGATAGAAAAAAATTGTGCCTGGCACTCAAAGCACATTATTTATTATGTCACATTTTGTGTTCTTTGATTTGTCTGTCAGATTCTCATTTAAACTTCCAATGACTGCTGTCCATGTGTCAACCTTTTTTGAAGCTTTCCCTATCTTTAGCTTTAATAAGGAGATAAACATGTCTGACTCTATTGCTACTATCTTGACATGAATCACATTATAGTCAGGCTTAGCTGTTGATTATGGGTGATTTTAACTTCTCTTTCCTCAGTTTCCTTATTTATAAAATATATATAGTGACCCTTAACTTTAACTTTGCTCTGAGGGTTAATTGAACTTTGTATGTAAAATGTCTGGCACAGTATCTGACACATTGTGATTGATGATCATGATTATGTTTGGCTATACTACAAGACTATGAGCTTTTTGATGTCAGGAATGGCATCATGCATATGATAGTATCTCTATAAATCTTGGCTTAATTTAATTAAGTCTGAGTCCTTCCAGTTTGCATTATCTTTGGAGTAAAAGTAGTGGTAAAATATTTTTTAAACTGATCTGTCAGAGGATGAATCCCCTGTTAAATCATGGAAAGTTTTTGCCTTAGAAGATCCTTAAAAGTGATATTAAAGTTATGCTTTATGATTCTGTTCCAGAGCAAAGGAGATTTTGAGAACCTGTGATATTTCATTACTCTGAACTTATACCATGCCCTCAACTACATGTCTACTTAGAATTTTGGAGGGAGAGTTATCACCAGAATGAACAGAAGGCATTAGACCCTTTTTCAGAGGGACTAAAAGATTCATTCCATAAATTATGCAGCCTATACAAGAATATGGGAGAAGGGCCTGGCAATCCACTCCCAAGGCAATTCCGAAAACAGTCAGCCACTGAAAACCCTATGAGGGTCGCTATGAGTTGGATACCGACTCGATGGCACCTGGCAACAACAACAACATACAAGAATAGAAAAACAGCATAGATAACAGCAATAAGCATTATAGGCCACAATAAGTGAGGACAAGTTAAATTTTGAGTGAGGAGTCCTTTTGAATTCCTTTGGTGATCTGGACAAGTTGTTTACTTTAAGGTTTATCATCAGTGGGAGAACTTAATACTTCCTATCTTAGGGATTAGTATGAAAATTAAATATATTACATAGAAAGTACATTGCAAAATGCTTCTTGCCTATTAAGATCTCTTGGGGAGATTTAAAAATGCCAGTGCTCTACTGAGGCTTTTGTTGGTGTTTGGATCCTTCTAAAATTCTAATTATAAAATCTGTTTCTTATATAGACTGTCTTTTGTGGCCTGTGCCTCTACCTTGCAATTGTCACTTTGTGAGTTCCCAGACGCTTGTAAATGTCCATGCTTAATTTTGGCATGGGAAATGGGGTATGCATGAAGGTCTGTATTCTGTTTATTCCTTGCAGGAACCAGGAAAACTAAGGTCACACTTTCCTACCTGTGATACACCACTCTTGGACATACCCTCACCCAGTCTGGGGTAGAGACATTGCCCTACTGGAGTTTTCAGTGGGAAACACAGCCATTATCTTCCCTTGGCATTTCCCCCCAGTTTATCCAGTAAGCATGTTGGAGGAATGGCTTTCCTGCCTGTCTCCCTTCCACTGTCTTCCTTTTCAATTTCCTTCCAGTTCCATTTGTATGATGTGACTACATAACCTTATGTACAATTCAGTTGGGCCTGCTCCCTTGACATGATAAAGGAGGTGACAAAAGTAATTTAGAAATTGCTTTCTTCTTCAACAAAGATTGATTTTCAAGCCTATTGTTAAATATTATTTGGAAGTCAAATAATAAGGCTCAACTCTGTCTTTCATATTTCTGCTTTGACAGCTACCATAAAGTGCATAGTTCAACATATTTTAAAATACTCTTGCTAGGCTGGGCAACATATTTAAAATACTAATACTAGGCTACCACTTCCATATGGACATTCTCACATCCCAAGTAAACCATGAAGCACTAATTATCATATATATATTTATTATGTTTATAATATAGTGTAAATATAAATGAAATTGGACACTGGGTTTGTGAAAAACAATATTGAAAAGTTTGTAGGAAAGAAACATCCACTTACCTCAGGCCCAGTTGAGAATATTCCTTGGTATTATTGTTATTGCTTTTTTTATCTGTATTTTATAACCTCATTTTAGCCAAACATAATCCCAATGATGTGTTAAATGACATATTTTAGAAGTTTTAGTCTCTTGTTACTAGCATAGTACTTGTATTTATTTATTTATTGTCTAAAGGCTTTTATAATGATAATACATAGGATGAGATCTCTTAAACTTGATCTGTTCCTATATTGAGTAAAATAATTTACAAATCACTACCTATGCAGAGCTGGAGTTTAGCTTAGTTTAGCTTAGAGTGCCACTCTGCACTCTCTGAGACCCTGGGTTCAATCTGAAGCAGTGTAAAAGTGAGAGAAGGACCTGGCAATCTCCTCCTGAACAATCCCAAAACAATCTGCCATTGAAAAAAAGCAATGTAATAGTCACACAATGGAAATAGTAAAAGCCTTATTCCTTTGTACCCTACCAATATTTAGTAATAAAGGGAGAAATAAAGAAAACCCTATGGATAGCAGAGAATCACTGATATAGTGCTGAGGATGGCACAATGTCAGGTAGTGTTTTGTTCTGTTGTACGTAGGGTCCCCATGAGTTGGACCCAAATTGACAGTACCTAACAACCACCACCTATGCAGAAGATGATCTGAGATATCTATCTCAAATAAATAAACTATTTATAGCAGCCTTATGACTACATATGTATGCTATTTTAACTTGCCCTATAATTTCCAAATGTTAAAAATATGTATGGCAATTGATTCTCTTAAAGATAAAATGAGTAGAGTTCATCACATAGTTGGCGTTTCTCTAACTTCTATCCCACTCATAATGTGAAAGCCTTAGCCTTGTGGCATCCAGTCCTGTCAGATCTCAGAAGCTAAGCAGGGTCAGGCTTGGTTAGTACTTGGATGGGAGACCTCTTGGGAACACCAGGTGCTGTAGGCTTGGGAGACGGACCCAGCAACCCACTCCCAAAAATCAATCCGTCATTGAAAACCCTATGAACAGCAGAGAAGTACTGACAATAGTGTGTCCCCTGTTGTATGTAGGTTTGCTATGAATCGAATACCAACTTGATAGCACCTAACAACAACAACAACAATATATTGTGAAAGGACTATGAAATCCAGGAAGGGGAGATATTGGCTCACCTGAAAGGTGCTGTATCAGACCGCGGGGCCATATTCCATTTGGTGATTGTGGCAAAACCTTTCAGTGCTTGCCAACAGGTATGCTCTCCTCTTCCTGGACTCCAATTCCTACCTACCTATGATGTTCACAGGGCATCGCTCCCATTCCTTTTCCATGCTGGTGGAAAGGATAGGATTCTGAGGCCCCAGGGAAGGAAACTGCAATGTGGAAGGATCTGTTAGGAAATTTTTCATATTCTTCAATTCCCCACGCAAAGGGATTAAGGGGGCCAGGAATAAAAGAATTGTGAAATATTCTTGAAAATAAGAAAGTAACAAACCTTTCAGCATTTGGCTCCACTATTTAACAACCCTATGAGGACAGATATTTAGAGGCTGTTTTCAGTCTATGTTCTTCCCCAAATTTCTTATAATGTAACTTTAAGTACTGATGTGTTTCTTCTCTTTAGACCTTTACATTTAAAAAATTATTTATATTATAGCATAAAAGAGGTACTAGTGGATTTGGTTAGGATCTTAAGGGTCACTATATGACAATCCATTTAACCATTTCTTCCTTACTTTAAAATTCTTAGGAATGTTTATGTTTTTAATTGTCTATACCCATATCAGGTACTGCAAATAATAATTTTTTTCTTTCATATATGATGATGGATAGTTTCCTTCTACTTAATAATTTAAGCTTCTGAAAATTTGAGGGATAAAATGTTCCAAGTGTATTATAAGGCATATTTGAATAATATAAAATATGTTGTTGTTGTTAGATGCCACCAAGTCGGGTCTGACTCATAGCAACCCTATGTACAATAAATATATAATATGTTAAAAGTATATGCTAATATAAGTATAAAATTGTTAAAAGTATATACTAATATAAGTATAAAATTATATTGTTGTTAGGTGCTGTCGAGTTAGTGTCTGACTCAGTGACTCCATGTACAACAGAAAAAACAGTATTGTCCTACTTCTTCACTACTCATAGGGTTTTCAATGGCTGATTTTTTGGGGGAGTGGGTTTCTGGTTCCTTTGTGTAAAATTATATTAGGTATGTGAAAACCTAGTCAACCCCTAGCCCTATTCCTCTTCTGTTCATGCAAGGTAACTACTGATAATAGTTGGATGTGCTATCTATTTCTCCTATTTATTTTTTTTTTCAGTACTGGAGGTTGAACCCAGGGCCCCGTGCTTGCATGCTTTTCAAGCGCTGGATCACTGAACTGCACACCAGTCCATTTTTATACTTTTTGAGATAGGGTCTTCCTAAATTACACAGACTGCCTCTGGCCTCAAATTTGCAATCCTTCCACCTCAGAATCCCAAGTCACTGGGATTACAGGTATGTGGTAGCATGCCCAACCAGTTAGCTCTTTTTAAAAATAAATATTAATTTTTAAATTTTTAATTAAAAGGCTACAAATAATTTAAATGTAAAATAATTTCTAAAAAATCTAATCATTTTGTAAAAGAATTTTAAGAATTAAAAATAAAATTACTTTCTGTACACTTCAACCCTGAGTCCCTTATTCTTTTTACATTGTCTAAAGATATTTGTTTCTCAGTGTTTAAATACACAATCAGAATTTTCATAAGACTATGCACATATTGTTTGCTACTAAGTCAAGATATATTCTCTAACTATATTTCTTCTAGCATAAAATTTTGCTTTTCAAATTTTAATTGTTGCTTCTATTGGTTTGTTTTCTTATTCTTTAAACATCTGATCAACACTTCCTATATTTGTCCCAAGTTCCACAAATTACCTCACAATATATGCTCAATGCAATCACATAATTGATCAGATCATTTTCGCTTTGGGGTTGTACTTCCTGAGGCCTTCTTGCTCCAATCAGAAAAGGTCTATTTTCTAAACTATTGTCTGAAACTTCCCTTTGCTTGAGTTCTGGGAAATTTATTGCCTTGTTTTCTGTTAGCGTTTCCATTTCCTCATTAACTTGGTCCAGTTTCTTCTTTGCTATATTTCTTCCTCATCATCTAGTAGCTTCTTGGCAAAGGCCACTTGCAAAAAAATAACTTTTTGATACACTGAAGGTCTGAAATTGTTTTTATTCTATCCTCATATTTCATTGTTTAGTTGCATAGTTATATAATGCTATTTTGAAAATAAAATTTCTACTTTTCAACATTTCTAATGAGAAGTCTGAAGTCATTGTATTTCTTTGTTTTTAATATGTAACCTTTTTTCTCTTAGGAAGTTATAGATTCTTTTTCTTGGTGTTATGATATTGATGCTAGTTTGCCTTTATAGAGATCATTTAAATTTATTGTTTAGGACACTGATGGGTCCTTCCAATATGGAATCTCATATCTTAAGTAGAAAATATTCTTCTATTATTTCTTGGCATTTTTCTGTCCATCGTTTATGGTGATATCTCATACTGGAGCACATAGTCAAATGCTGAACCTCTTGGATTGATCTTCTCTCTGCTTCTTTCTTTGCTCTCCTTTATTTATCTTTTAGTCTTGTATTATATTTACTTATAGTTTTATATTATAAACATATTTTCAGAAAAAATAATTAAAAATTTAAAAACTAAAAAATAAGTTTAAAAATGAGTATATTTTTGATTTCCAAATGTCTTTCTTCTTTTCTATCTTCATTATAACATTCTGGTTTTGTACATGAATTATACTCTTGGGTCTGGATAAGAATAATTAAGTTAACAATGTTTTACTTTTTTCATTTCTGTTGAATCCTTTTGTAATATACACTTCTATTGGTTTCATTCTTTTATGTTGTAGCTTTCTTCTACCATAAGGTATGTTACCACCTTTGGTTCCATTTCTTCAAATTAAAAATGAGATGGTAAAATGCTTATTGAACTCTCTCTCTCTGTGCATAGTTGAGTTTGGTTGCTTTGTGAGGGTCACTATATATAAGGCAATCACTAGGATTTTGAATAGAAATTGTTAAATGTCAGTATCTGTATGTCTTTGCTATAGACATTCAGTTTTCTAGAGAAAAGAACTTCTAGTATTTTTCCCTGGCCATGGGAACTTCGAACATTATCCCCAGGGTTATAAATCTGGCTGCTGGCATTGCCAGAGATGATGGGAAAAGGGGCTAGTGACACAGTTGCTACAGTCCAGAGAGTCCTGGCTTAAAGGCTTTGCTATACATTAGGGTTGCATGTTGTTTTTTGTTGGATGGCTCCTTTAATTGCTAAAGTTCAAGATAGAGACCAAAGAGTTAATGTCCTGCAAAAAGTTCTTATTATCCTCCTGCTTCCAATTCTTATGTAATCTAACTTTTTGTGATACTGTTTCTGCCAATTTTCAAGATCTTTTATGATTTCCAGTTGGTTATGCTCTCTGTTGAAGGCAGTGCCCCTTTCCACTCCATTTCCACTGCAGTTGAATTGTGCATAGGCATGACTTTCCTTTTCTTTGATAACTGCTTAATAATTCTCTCTTTTCAACCTGAATAAATTGTACTCCAGATTTCACAAATGTTTCTGATTTTTGTTAATGTAGTTTTTGCTTCTGTTTGTTTTCATCTTAGGTGGAAAAAAGGAAGAGAATCAATTCACTCTATTATCTTGAAATTGAAAATAGACAGCAAGTTCCTGTTACTACTAGAAATAAAAATCCTTACTCATCTTTTGACTGAACCCTATTTTAAAATTATTTGAGGTCAGCTCGAGGCTTTGCTCAAGAGAATAGAGTTTCAAACATAAACTCTGCAAGTCCTTCACTCCTGTTGATATCTTTCCACGTAATATGAGATAGAATGTCTAAAACCAGCTGACTAAAGCAATTATCTCATAATTCTGTTTTATAGCTTTCATTACCTTTCAGTCTCTGAGTATTTTGCAAGAGAAAATGAAGGAATGCTTTAACATGTGTGTCACAGTAAATGTAATCTTAGGCTGTTATAAGAAAAAGCTCCCCAAATAATAGGTTTTACTTTACTCATAATCTAAGCACACCATCATTCATTGTCCTATGTTCCTGCTATCTTGTTTTCCTATTGTGTGGAAAGTGTTATTCTTATTTTATGATTTTAGTGGGGTCAAGGAAATGTCCATAAGTGTATATCACTTTTCTGAAACATGTAATGGGACAGGCCTAAAAGTCCACACATCATTTTAGTTCATATTTCTCATGCTCCTATTGTGTTATAAGAAAGGCTTTGGAATACAGAGATTAATCGGCAACCATGTCATAGCTGTAATTTCCTTACTCAGGAAAGAAAAGGATTTCAGTTATTATTTCTTCATAATCAAGTTCTCTGGAATTTTTGACAGAAAACCACAAAAGTAGTTTTAGTATGCTCACAGACTCTATAGGTTAGTACAGCAAAAGTATGCAGTGGGAAAATCTGTCTTCTGCTCCACATTATCTAGGACCTCAGCTGGGAAGACTGAGGAGGGGAAGGCTAAAACAGCTAACACCAGAAGGTGTTAGCTCCAAAATGGCTTTCTCGGACTCATACCTCATGCCTGGGATAGTCTGACTTAGGCTAGGACCTCATGATGCTATTGTTTGGAGCACACATATTGTGCTTAATGTTGCATATCAGCTAAATTCTAAGAGGGAATATTATCAGAATGAGAGAATCAGGCAGAAGCTGAATGATTTCATGTTAGAAATAATTTGGCATAATTTCTCCTTATTTCTACTGAATTTTTTTGGCTCTAAGCAAAACATTACTCCAGACTGGAGACAAGGGAAGGGAAGTTAGACTCTACCGGTTACATGAGGTGTAACAATATTATACTATAGAGGAGGATGGGGAACTGAATACATTGTGTGACTATCATTAGAAAAATATAACCATAAAAAGAGAATAGACTTTAGCAAATGACAACTAAACTCAAATATGGTGTACATTTGGACATATAAGCAGAATATATTATATATGGCCAACTGAAAATAACCAATCAACACATCAAAAACTCAAACTTGAATCACTAGTTTTCTTTGTAACCTACATTCTGTTTGGAAAACTTACTCCTCCTCATATTCTGAAAATAACATGCACTTTCAAGGTTCCTTGCATTTACTCACGCAGGCTCTCAGCTTGAAATCATTGTCCCTACATTATTTATTGAAATCCTTCAAAAGGGACTTAAATGCCACCTCCTCAGAGAGTCTGTCACTGACACTGATCTCTCCAATTGCAATTAATCAATCCTCTCTGATTGCTATGTACAGTATTTCAGGTCCTACTTAGCACATACTCTATTCTGCTTTTATTGTGATTAGACACTCTTAGATATAATTTCTTCCAGTCTGTATGTTCCCCCAGAGACAGATACCTTATCCGTGTTCATTTTTGTTTTTTCACAAGGCTTTGATTATGACTGAATACTTTATTAATCACCATAGAATGCATTGAAATGCAAATGGTTCTATGTTAAATAAATCACATACATTTTCTACATTAATTGACTAGTGGTTCTTGCTCTTAAATATGATGTGTGAGTGAAGTAGGTCAGAGGTGGACAGAAAAACAAATTGAGGGAGATTTTGGAAAATAGAGGGGATTTAGGTCTAGATACTTTAACATATTTGAAGGAGGGAGAAGTGTATATACCCTTTAGACTAACCAGTTCAAATGTGAGTAATAACAATATTCTGTCTTTTTTTAAAAACAAATCTTATCCTGCCAGATGTGGTGGCACACATCTATCATATCAGCACTTGCAACTGGGGGAGGATACAGGAGGATCCTAAGTGCCACGTCCCCTAGGTTACACTGTGAGACCCTGGCTCAAAAATTAAAGGCTGGGGATATAGATCAGTGATAGAGTTCTTGCCTACCATGTTAAAGACCCTGGGTATCACTTAAAAAAAAAAAGAAAAAAATCCTTCTTAGTCATATTCAATCCTAGCTTTAAAAAAATTTCACAAAAAATTAAATCTACATACTCTTTAGTTTCTTATGCTCCTAAGTGATGTGGTGTTTCCTGATGATAGTCTTATTTCTGGCTTCAGATACAACTTGGGACCTGTGCTAATATCCTTTCTCTCTAGAACCTCCACTGAGGATTTGCTTTGCTCTGTGAGCCATAACTCAAATGTTCATTCTTTGCTTCATGTTGATTTAATATATCTTCCTCAATTATGTCTGTCCAAGTATGGCTATACTGGTTACAGTGGAGCTGTAATAACTCCAGGCTAATGTCAATGTGGATCAGGATGAAACAAACTCATATATAAGCCACAAGCTTCTTTTTTAATTTTATCTCTACCAGTGTCTATCTGTGGTCCTCTGAAAACAGCTAATTACTGAGTCTTTTCTTCCTGTAAAAGGTAGAGATAACTACATTAATTCATTTCTTAGGGATATTGAATGGTTTAGCTAGAACTATAA
Source organism: Pedetes capensis (assembly GCA_007922755.1). NCBI lineage: Eukaryota > Metazoa > Chordata > Mammalia > Rodentia > Pedetidae > Pedetes > Pedetes capensis. The sequence continues at coordinate 3,866 of VMDO01029395.1, read as the reverse complement.
AAGAAAGAAAAAAATGCAGTTCAATGTTATGTTAGGTGCTATTAGCAACATATTACTAATTCCATGAATCATCATCACATTCTTCCACATGTCCTAGATATTTTTTCCTTGATAATGATATCTTTTTTCATGCACACATTAAGTTCAATTTTAGAGTCTTTATATTTCTTCATTGTTCCCAGGCAAATAGTGATCATATGTTGTTTCATTTTAATTTTAAAGACAAAGATAATTCCCCTAAAAGAAGGAATTTTTACAATTATTCATCTCAGCTATGTGTAAAATGCAAATTTTCAACCAAGTTTTTGCCACAAATTAATTGATGATCTGAGATAAAGGAACTATGAAACTTGTTTGTCATCTATTTGATAAATATTTATTCTTTTAATTAGGGATAAATAATAAACACAATAGTTAAGTATTGAAAATATATTCTAGGTTCAGATAAACACTTAAATAGGTGCCATTATTTTCTATTAAAATAGACGTTTTTCTATGGTATATTCTGCATTTGACACTTACTTAATTATTCTAATTTTTCCATAGTTTTACATGGTATCTGGACAAATGTGATTATCTTTTGTAGATACTGAAAATATCACCAAAAATTGGGAGGCATTTTACCATCTCTGCCATTTTACAACTGCTGCTGACCAGAGGACAGCCATGACAGGGCATGTGAGCTTGATCATATTTGTCCGAAACCTCATTACCTAAGTTTGGATATTTTTAAATCCTAAATTGTTTAAAATTTAATTGCTATTTAAAATAATCTTAAGATGTTTACTGTATGATTAAGCATTTTAGCACGAAGTTATTTTGCATACTAAAGGCCCCTGGAAGAGTTCAATGACATATTGGTTTGATACGATTGGAGGAATTATTTGTCTTCAGAATAATGACTGCAATTCTACATATTTTCTTGTAAAGCAAGATATAAATGCTTTCAAGGACTCAAGAAAAGAAAAATGTTATAAACAGACGAGGCTATTTTTTTTTGTTACTGAAATACATGCATCAGTATTATCTAGCATATATTAAATAAAGCAACAAAAAGTAGGAGAAAGTAACAATGAAAAATGAAAAATTTCAAAAATACTAATTGTTGGGGATTTTTAAAATCTACGCCATAAATAGGGTCCCTCATATTAGCTTGAGGGGCTGACCCCTAGTTGACCCGAGGGCCACATCTTACTCACTCATACTTACCCCTCCCATCAAGTGAGTAAAGATGGCACCTGACCAGCCTGACCAACCTCAACTACCTTAATCCTGATTGGCTATCCTTGGCATCTTCGTTAGATAACTGCCACTACCTGGCAGGTATGACAGTTTACTTGCTGTACCTGCCAGGTGTGTGCCCTGATTGCTAACTCTAGCATGTGCCCTATATAAGCATGGCTCTGGACCCTCTTCACCCTACCACCATTCTTCGTCCCTCTTCTGCTACCTGGATCCCATCACCTCCACCAGTGCTCCCTATTCCAGCGGATTCTTCAAGCAAGCCAATGCATCAAGACCAGGGGCCCTGAAGCCCCAAAGGCTACAATCAAGCCACAAAGAGCCTCCCAATTCCTCCCAGCCTTGGGAAGGAGGGAGGCAGAGAAGGCGAACTGCCAGAGTCAAGACCAACTGACCTCCAGCCCAGCGGAACACCGGCTGCTATAGCTGTGCCTTTAAGCACTATAGCACTTGTTAGGGGTTGCTTGCTTGTTGCACCCCACTTGGGGAGTAACCCAATAAACCTTCCCTTCTTGTTTTCCTATTGAAGGTTTCCTGAGGTCCTTCATTGGCACCACTGGCCATAACACCAACCTGGTCCTGTGGGTCCCCGATACCCACGTGGTGTCTGGGCAAGGCTCTAACCTCTGCCAGGTCTGAGCCAAACCCTGACAACTAGTGCCCGGTATCATTCATGCATTGTATAGAACTATGTCAATAGGGTATGAAATATCAATTTGTAAAAAATGTCCTGAACACTTTGAACAATGGAATGCAATTCAAAGGGAGAAAAAAAGAAAAATATTGTGTTATGTGCTATATTTTAAGGGAGTATTTTTCTTTCTTAGAGACACACAAAAATAATATCTTACACTAAATGGGCTCTAGATTTAATGAATTATGATAATTAAATTGTTTTTTAATATGGAGATTAATAAAGAGGTTAAGGAAGGATTTCCTAGGGCCAGTTATTAAACAACCACTTTTATTGTTTCTTAAAAATTTCCAATAATATTATAGTCCATAATTATTTTTATCATTTGGACAGTGCTCTAATCTCATTATATTCATTGTCTCTTTTATTATTTGTATGTATATTTTCAAAAAGGTTATTATTACTAACTATAATTTACAGACTAAGAATTTAAGGCTTTATGAAGGTTTATAACTTGGAAGAGACAGAATCAGAATGAATATCTAAACCTTGTGCTATTGCTATAATATCTCTCAATCAAATCATTCATGGTTTTCTGGAAGTACTTCTTGACTCCTGGAAGCTTACCAATAGCAGCCATATGTAGAATAACTAGTTTTCAGACTTTACTGCATTTATTTTAGGTCATAGAGTTTGTTCTTATCATGGGCAAGGTCTTGGGTTCAACAGTTACCATCCAAAAAACTCTAATTGGATTATGGTACTTAAGGCTCCATTTATTATAAGAGTCACAATACACTCTTCCACTGCATACTTTTAAATTACAAGAGGCTACATCTGTATTTCTCATTTTCCCTTTGATTTTCAGTGAAGCTTTGGCAAAAAATTGAGACAGGGGAATGGATGAAGGGAGAAATCGGGTGATTATTTCCTTTCCCTCTCCAAGGCTCCAGTGCTAGCTGGACAGGCCAGCTCTGGGCTCTGACAACACCACCTCCTTCCATTTGTGCTTTTGGACCCAAGATTGATGGCTATTTTCAAATATTGCTAATCTGTGAGTTGTCTCACCATTCTGAGTTTCTCAGCTTTTCCATCATTCATGAAACCCATTTCTCTTAAAAGAGCTGAAGTTTTTACATGGATCTTGACTGATATAACAATGAAACAAATCTACCAATTGACTTAAAAATTTATGTGAGGATTGTTTTTAAGACAGCAGGTCTTATTGCTGAATCTACTTTATCTGGATTACTATGGAGCATACACTCAAAGACAAAAAGGTCATATCTGTAGTCTCTGCTATCTATAACTATCTTGCTCAGTGATGAAGATTTTGACACCTTTCCCTTTCTCATACACAGAAAAGTGCACAAACTACAGATTCAACAAATTTTCAGAAAATGAATACATCTATGCAACTAGCAATCAGATCAAGAGGTAGAACAGTCTCAGTATCTCCTATGTTAGAATCCTTGGTACTATGTCAACCAAAAGGAACCACTATCATGTTTTCTAAACTCATATATTAGTTTGAATGTTCATGTCTTTATATGTAAAAAAGTATTTATAAAATATCTTTTATGTATGTATATGTAAAAAAGTATTATATAGTCTATACTCCATTGTACTAAATACATTTTAAAAATCTACTCATAATATTTCTTATTTTTATACATGTTATTGTATAATATTTCACTGCATGAATGTAACACAGTTTATTTACCTATTGTATCATTAATGAGCATGTTGACTTATGTCCAGTTTGGAGTTGTTAAATAGTACTATGAAATTCTTGTTCTGGTACATGTCTTACAATAGGTTCATGTATTTATTTTTGTTAAATATATACCTAGGAGTGCTTGTTATATTGTTGACCATATATGTGTTTACATTTAATGAATATTATACAATTGTTTACTATAATATATTTAACCTTTTTACTATGGATGGATATTTTGGGTTACTTTTAGTTTGGAGGTTGGTATTACAT
>VMDO01029394.1:0-22632 GCA_007922755.1 Pedetes capensis | reverse complement strand
TACATATGAATGTCTAGGAATGGAGTCTCAAATAGCAGAAATTTTGCTGGGAGTTCTATTCCTCTTCACTGTGAGAGAGATTGCATTATTCCTAAGGGACAAAGGCATTATTTTTTTCCTGTAATGTAGAAGGGTGATGTACATGCTATGTCATAAATCATGCCCCAATGCAAGTATGTAATGCTGTAGGATTTCTCCTTATCATATCTTTATTTTATTTTGTTTTATTTTACTTTTGAATCATAAAAATCCTTAGAATTGAAATAGTGGCTTCTGCTGGATGTTGGGTTCACTTTACCCTGAAGTGTAGGGATTTGCTCGATAGCAAATCAAAATTGATCTTCCAACATTTGCATAATCACTTCTAGTAACTGACAACTCATTATCTCACAAGGCAGCTCATTTAACTGTGAGAAAGCTGAAATCATTGTAACCTCTTATATTACCTGGAATTCTGCTTCCTTCCTGTTTGTTGAGCCTATTTATTCTAGCAAAACTGAGTAATTCTAATCTAGAATTCATTGCTACTCACCAAATTCATATCAAAAGGCTTAAATTCCTTATGACTAAGGCTTTTGAGATGGCTTATAGCTTTAGGTCCTCAAAGTTAACTTGACTTGTTCTCATACTAGTTCAATGGATTCTTCATCTATTGCAAAAGACAATGTTCAAATCTTGAATTGTGAAAAACCATAATTTCCTCAACCACATAGATGTTTGATGTAGTCATCTGATGTGCCTGAGCAATCTATGTGAAGAAAACTAGAATTAGCCTGAAACAATTCCATCCTGTTCCATGGAGTGTGATGGAATGATCAGCAAAAACTGTTTATGGAAGTCAACACTTACCCCTCAGTCTTTGCTCACTGAAAGTAAATTTTCTGGGGTAGAAATATAAAGATAAGCAAAAGATAAGTAAGAAAGATCATCTTGATGGAAAAACAAGCCAAACAAATAACTCATTCCAGGCGTCTTGTAAATTGGATTTCATAATGCCTGTATTGCTATAGAATGAAACATTTTGAATTAAACTATATCTTCTTTTCCTAATCAAAAAAGTATTAATTAAACTAATATATGTGCATGTAAAATTAATTCTCATAAATGGCCAGTGAAGTATTAAATATAAAGGAATCACTTGCTTATAAACCATTGAAAATTCTTTTGTCTGGTATTTAAATATTGCTCATGTATTTGAGGTTCCTATAAGGTGGAAGAAGCAAGTTTACTAGGTCATTCATCTCCCTCTGTTGCCAACCACTGAGTTTTCCACCCCAATGTTAAAGATGTCATAGTTTTCATTTGCTGCATAACAAACTACTACAGACTTCGTGGGTTCAGAAACATACTGTTTATATAGGTCATGCGTCCATGCGTGCCTTAGCTGGGTTCTGTGCTCCAGGTCTCACAAGCTTGAAAGCAAGATGTCAGCCAGGCTGCATTCACTGCCAAGCTGCAGCAGTTGTTATCAGAATTCAGAGTTCCTCTGCAGTTAAAGGACTGAGGTCCCTGATCTCTTATTGGCTGTCAGCGGAAAGCTGCTTTTGGTTCCTGCTGGCTCTGTGTTCCTTTCCTCTTGACCTTCTCACAACATGCAGCTTCCTTCTTCAGAGCCAGCGGGAAAATCACTCTGAGCTCCAGACATTTTCTGAAAATGTGAAGTGATAATATGTTCTTGTTTGTTTCAATATACTTTTTAAAAAGCAATCTTAAGTTCATAGCAAAATTGAGAGGAACAGAGATTTCCTTTATACATTTTATCCACCACCCACATACACAGCCTTACTCTCACTATCAACATTCCCCCACTATCAACATCCCCTACTAGAGTGGTACATTTGTTACAGGTGATAAACCTACATTGACACATCATTATTACCCATAGACCAGAGTTGACATAAGGGTTCACTCTTGGCACTGTACATTTTATGGATTTGGATAAATGTATGACATGTATCCATCACCACAGTAATCATAAAGAGAAGTTTCACTGTTCTAAAACTTCTTCATGTTCCATTATGCATCCTTTCTCCCATCTAACTGCTGGTACCAACTGATACTTTTACTGTCTCCATAATTTTAACTTTTCCAGAATCTCATATGGTCAGAATCATACAGTATATAACCTTTCCAAACTAGCTTCTTTTACTTAGTAACATGCATTTGAGTTTCCCGTGTCTTTTCTTGATAGCTCCTTTCTGTTTAGTGCTGAACAATGTTCCATTGTTTGAAAGTACAACAGCCTATTTATTCATTCATCTGATGAAGGATATTTTAGTGCTTCCAATTTCTGGCAATTGTGAATAAAGCTGCCATAAACATCTATGCACCAGTATTTGTATGGATATGTTTTCAGCTCCTTTGGGTAAGTACCAAGGAGTTCAGTTGCTGGATCATATCTTAAAACTATGTTTGATTTTGTAAGAAAGTGCCACACTATCTTTTGAAGTAGCTATATCACTTTGCATTCCCACCAGCAACGAATGGGAGTTCTTGCCCTTACACAGCCTTGTCAACATTTGGTATTGTCAGTTTTGGATTTTGACCATTCTAATATGTATGTAGTGGTATCCCATTGATGCTTTAATTTACACTTCACTGATGACATATGATAATGTGGACCATCTTTTCATATGCTTCTTTGTCATCTGTATATCTTCTTTGGTGAAATTTCAGTCTTTGATCTATTTGTTTAATTAGGTTGTTTGTTTTGTTATTGTTGAGTTTTAAGAATTCTTTATAAATTTCATATAGCAGTTCTTTGTCAGATGTCTTTTGCAAATATTTTCTGCCAGTCAGTGGGTTGTCTTTTCATTCTCTTGACACACATCATTCATAGAATAGCTATTTCTAATTTTAATGAAGTCTAGCTTATCAATTCTTTCTTTCAGGAACTGTGCCTTTACAATTATAGCTATAAAGTCATAACCAAACCCAAAGTCTTCTGAATTTTCTCCTATATTATCTTCTAGGGGTTTCATAGTTTTGTAATTTACATATAGACCAGTGATCTTATTTTGAGTTAATTTTTGTGAAGGTTGTAAAGTCTGTGTCTATATTAATACTTTTTTCAGTACTAGGGGTTGAACTCAGGACCTCACAAATGCTGGGCAAGTATTCTACTACTGAACTATACCTCCAGCCCCTTTTAAATTATTTTTTAGTCAGGGTCTTGCTAAATTTTGCAAGATGCCTCTGGCCTCCATCTCTCCATCTTCCTGCCTCTGCCTCCTGAGTTCCTGAGATTACAGGCATATGCTACAGTGCCTAGCTGTTTATTTGTTTTTATATAGACCCTCTTTTAAAGGGATGTCCTTTTTATGTCAGGCCTACCTGAAACAATCTCCCTTTTGATTAACTTAATATCAACAAATGAGAAACTTTAATTACCTCTACAGAATCTCTTTACACCTGCCATGTAATCGAACCTAATTATAATGGGGAGTGATTCTTCCTTCATCTTCACAGGTCATATCCATGCATAAGGGGAAAGATTGCAGATGGTATGTGTACTGGGGTGTGAGAATCTTGGATACCCTTGAATTCAGCTTACTACATTTTATTTGCTCATTTCTGGTCATAACCTGACCCTCACATTTATCATCTGGCAACTGAGAATTGTTACAGATATTAGGACCCCTATCCCTAGAAGCATTTAGTCCTACTACTATTACTAGTACTACTGCTGCTGTTGCTGCTGCTGCTGCTGCTGCTGCTGCTACTACTACTACTACTACTACTACTACTACAACTACTGTGGTGAAGATAGAAACCAGTTTAGCTTAAAGAATTGTAAGAAACTTTCCAGACTTCGTGAAGCATGCTGGAATCCTGGTTGGAAAATGATGTGCCTTCCAGATCAACTAAAAGGAACAGACTTTCCAGAAAATTAGTGTTTATGTTATAAGAACTGTTATAGGAACAGTTCCCATCCAGTTGAGCATCACTATCTTTAACACAGTAACTCACAATAAAGAGAAAGCACACCCATAGTCAAGATGATGGAGTGAGATTGAAAATGAAGTCTCCATTGGGTAGACCTGTTGCTGTTTGGGGCCCTCTTCTAATTGTTTCAGGGTTCCTTGATGTTGGCCATCAACTTGAAAAGCTTCATCTTGAGCTATTCTAAGAGGTCTTATCTCTTGGTAATTGAAATCTCTGTAAATCTTGCATCAATTGGTACAGCAGACAATAAAGAAGAATATATTCTCTATGCCTGCAGCCGTAGCTCTGTGGCATCTGATCCCATCAGATCTCGGAAGCTAAGCAGGGTCAGGCCTGGTTAGTACCTGGATGGGAGACTGCCTGGGAACACCAGAAGTTGTAGGCTTGGGAGAAGGACCTGGCAACCCCCTCCCAAAAATCAATCTGCCATTGAAAACCCTATGAACAGCAGAGAAGCACTGACAATAGTATTTCCCCTGTTGTACAGAGGGTCGCTATGAGTCAGATACCGACTGGACGGCACCTAACAACAGCAACAACATATTCTCTATGACAAATCTGAAAATGACACTGGACCATAGAGATTTAACAGTTTTCTTGTTACAAGAGGAATATGAGCCATTCTAAAACAAATGTGTATGAAAATTTTTAGAGAAGGCATCATCCATTAGCACTAGTAGGGATAAAAAAGGAAGTAAAAAAAGGAAGTAAAAAAAGGAAGTTGGGGATAGACCTTGATTTACTAGTGATAAGGAAGACAGAATATTAGCGGAAACAGTAAAATGATGAGGAATGAAGGTTAAGTTTTGATAGTAGACATTCTCCTCTTGAGCTGACTGCCTAGTGTTACTCCTCCCAAATCCAACTGAGTTTCTCCTTTTCTAAGGTACTCTAACAGGTATTAAGAATTCATCTATGGATGGATTTTGGTGAAGACTATTGAAAATGTTTGTAAAACACCTACTGTAATAACCATTGTCCTGGGATTTAGCTCAGTTAGTTGAGCACAGCTCTGTTGTCTCTGAGGTCCCAGGTTTTCTATTCCCCACACCACAAAAATGAGAGAAGGAATGGCAATCTACTCCAGAGGCAATCCTGAAACAATCAGCTTTGGAAATCTTATGAGGGTCGCTATGAGTCAGACATGACTCGATGGCACCTAACAACAACAACAACAACAACAACAACAACATAACCATCAGGTAAGAAATGTGCATAACAAATGTTAACATGTAGAATTCTTAGAATAGATAAGTATATAATGCAATCTCTCAAGACAGAAAACCTATAAAGTAATAGCAGCAGTGTTCACAGTAATTTATCAGAGAATTGGAGAGAGGAGGAGTGGAAACAGAATAGCAGGCTTCAACATGATTGGTTGGCTGCTAGCAACAGACGTGGTTATGCTTTGCCCAGGATGTCAGCCCTTGGCTGAAGTAAATAGAAAGAAACTGTAGTCAATATAATTATGTATCATCTATGCTGTATGATGAGTGCTGCTCAGAGTAAATAATTGATTTTTTGTAAGAATCTCCCAAAATTAAATCCTCAGGGCTGTCTAAGAAGAAATTTGGAGAGTAATATAGTAATGTAACTTTAAAGGAATGTAAAACCCCAAATCTTAAAGTGTTAAAGGAGGCAATGTCCATAGCTGTGAATTTTCCATTACAAGATGGAAATGATCAGTGTAGATGATGAGCTGGGAGGGTGCAAGCTAAAGGAACAAGGTTTTTATTTTCTTGTTTTTGTGTTTTATTTAGTTTTTAATCACACTAGGTCAATGGTTTTCAAATAGGGGTGAAAGCGCCCCTAGGAGGCATGAAGTAGTCTCTGGAGACATTTTTGGTTGTCACATCTTAGGGGAAAAGAGGTAGTGCTACTGGCATCTAGCAAGCATAGGCCAGTGATGGTGTTAAACATCTTACAATGGATTGTCTGGCCCCAACGGTCATAGTGCCAAAGTTACAAAACCCTGCTATGGATTTTTCCATTCTATTATTGCATGGAATGGAGCAAGCATATGTTTCATCCAGGGTCTGTATTAGGTTAATCCCATAGAGAATCACAAACTTGGGGTTTAATGTTTTGCCTTTTACTTTTGTTAAAAACTAACATTACAAAAACAAAACATTTGCCATGACATTTGTGATAATAAAATATTATTTGTGTCCTTTATGAGTCATTTAATGTTAATTTCATTACTGGTGAAAGAGAATTTCCTTGGGTGAGGATTTTTAATACATTTCCTGTTCAATGAGATCTATAATAACAGATCTTCTTTCTCTTTTTGCTATAGCAGGCAGGAAATTAGGGGCAATACTTGAAGCTTGGTTATAATTTTTGAGCATTTGAAAATTATAGCTCAAATAGTTCATATCTTTCTTGTCTTTGGTTACGGTTTTCTTCACATATTGACATTGGCTAACTATGCCATTACATATGATTTTCTTAAACATAAGAGAAAGAATTTCATTTGCTGTAGAGAATTTTCAATCATGCTTCGCATGATCTACCTAGATTAATTATGTGTAAATGTTATTGTGAATCTTTTCAAATTAGTATACATTCATGCATTTTTGCATTTAATGCACTATTGGAATATCAGACATAATGCTGAGTTCTAGGAAGTCCATTGACAAAAAGATAGAAATATTCTCCTATCCACATAGAGCTTTTCATATGGGGAATACAGATGAGTAAAGTGGGCAACTGAAACTCAGTGCAAAGGTGCCACAATAAGAGAGTATGTCCACAAAGAGGGCACACTGATACAAGTCTGGGAGTGTAGGAGCAATATCATGGAGGACATGGTAACCAAGCTGGTATCTGAAGGATTGGCCAGCAAATGGGGAAGTATACAAAGTTTGTTCCAGATAGGGAAATAAAAGGATAGGTAAGATTCTAGAGATAAGAAAGGGTACAGCCTGGTTTATGAAAGAAAAGATGGTGGGAATAGCAAGAGCAGAGTGGAACAGGTGGGGATGTAAGTGAAAGGTTGAGGGATGAAGAGGAGATAAGACTGGAGGGGTAACCGGGAGCCTCATCAAGAAAGGATGTGTAAACTGGTTTGGAATTTTGGGTGTAAGAACAATAAGCTATTTTTGAGTGGTTGTAAACAAGAGAATCACATCTCAGACATGTATATTAGGAAGCTCTCTCTGCATTCAGAGTAGACAATGGACTGAAACAGGACCAGGATACACTCAGGAGGACTTCGTAACACATAATTCTCTTCCTCTATGGCAAGAGATATCTGTGGTCTGGACCAAAATTCTGGCATAAAGGGTGTGACAGTAAATGGACACAGACAAGAAAGATTAGGGAGTGGAATCAGCAAAACTTGATATCTCATTGGATATGTTGGATAAAGATATGGGAGAATTCTGGAGTTAATTCCAGAGTTTGGTTGATATATCATTCACTAATCCAGAAAGACAGGAGAAGTGTGATGAAAATGGCAAAATATACATAAAATAAACGTGCTGAGTTTGGTATTCACATTTGAACATTTAAGTGGTATGATCCAAGTTCTCAAGTGAGAACTTTGGATAGAGATAGGGATTTAGGAATCATCCTCATAAAGTACTTAAAGCCATAGGAGCTGAGATCGAAGAGAAGAGAAGAGAAGAGAAGAGAAGAGAGAGAGAGAGAGAGAGAGAGAGAGATTCCAGCTGTGTAGGAGCTCCACATGTACATGAACATAAAAAAGATATGTGTCTGTGACAGTATATCTTAAATGAGGGAGTCCCTGGCTTCACTGAATGTCCAACTGGAAATATCCACTGATTTAACGAGTTAATAATTAATACTTTCAATGGAAGCATTTGACCTTAAAGGAATGGAAAACAATAGGAACAAAACTGAAGAGCACTATGGGTCTTTTATAGTTTGGAAGTGGCTCATGCCCCAAGGGTTATTGTGTTGAAGGCTTGATCCTCAATGTGGTAGAGGTAGGTAGTATAACTTTAAGAGGTGAAGCCTGTTGGTAGATTCCCTCAGAGAGGATTATGGGATCCCAGCCTCTGTGGATTCCTGATTTGCTATGGGATCCCCCTCTCTTGCTCATGTTCCTGCTATGCCCCAGAATTGAGCTGATGCTGGATCTCCAGAACTGTGAACTAAATAAACCTCTTTTCTTTGTAAAGTTAGCCAACCTCAGATATTTTGGTATAGAAACATACAATATCCTAGTTCAGGGTCCAAGAGAAGAATTTTTTGTTTTGGATATTTGAGACAGAGTCTCACTGTATATCCCAGGCTGGCCTCAATCTCAAGATCCTCCTGCCTCAGCCTCTGAAGTGGTGGGGTTACAGTCCTGTGCTACCACACTAGCCTGAAAATTTTCAGTAAATGTCAGGAATTAGAATATGTTTGAATGCTGAATGCTGGTAACAAATCAGAGTGGAAAAATTGGAAGCACGGGATAAAGAAGAGAAGATAGTTTCCAGAGCACAAATGAAGAGACTAGAAGACTTGACTTAGATGGAATAAAGGGAATTCACTGGTATGGCTAAAATGATAATGAAAGTTGTTGGTAAGTTTACGAGTCAGTTAGTGGTAAATAATAAGTACTTGCCTGATAATTTCTTTCTTTTATAGGAAGTTGAAGATAAGATTATCTGGAAATGTGGGAAAAGGCAGGAATTTGGAGGAGCTTAAGGAAGGTTTGACATACTGCTGTGGAAATTGGAAAAAAGGTACAACCAAGGAAAAACAAAGCATTACTGGTCAAAGGAATCCTAAGGCCTGGTTAAGGCTGATGATCTTCACTGTGGCACCACCAATCCATTCTGTTTTGGATTCACTACAGCAGTTGTCAGCATCTTGGTAAAAGTGGTGTCAATGTAGAGAGTTAGGTTTATTAGGATTAGAATTTGGCCAAATGGATTTGAGAGAAAGGAAAAAAGACAGGGCATTGTGAAAATAAATGTCCATAAACTTAAATGGGGAAGAAAATGAAGACAGAACAATGGGGTGATGGGCAGGGAGAAAACAATAGAATGCTCAGGGAAATAGCAGGGCCCCTCTTAGGTGAAAAAAATAGCTAACTGAAAAAAATGGAGGTGAAGGAAGTTGACATCCAAAGGAAGCTATTTGCATTTCTGACATGGAAACTTTCTAGATGAGGGCAACATAAAAATGTCAACATGAAAAAAGGTTGACGTGAAATGAGAAGGCTAATTGCAGGTGAGGAAGTCAAGGACTTAAGAGACAAGGTTGTTGAAGGCAATATCCAAATTAATGTAGGCTACCTAAGTAGTCTTGGAGAAGGACATGGCAATCTACCCCCAAAGCAATCCCGAAAACAGTCAGCCATTGAAAACCCTATGAGGGTTGCTATGAGTCGGGCACGACTCAGTGGCACCTAACAACCACCACCTAAGTAGTCAATATAGACTATTAAAGGAAAAAAACTTCTTGAAATAATGGGGGAGATTTAAAAGAAATGGGAAGAGGAGAGAAGAGTGGTTTAGGGTGTATTATAGTTTGGATCTAAATGACCTTCAAAGGTCATATGTTTGAATGCTTGATCCCCAGCTGGTGGTGCTATCTTGAGAAGTTATAGAACTTTGGGAGGTAGGCTTCTAGCTTTGCAGAAGTGATCTTTGGAGGCAGGCCTTTGGAGGATTTTACCTGGACCCACAGTTTCAGTCAATCCCTGCTCCTGATCCACCATGTCATGAGGTCATCTACCATGGACCCCACCACCTGCTGCCACCGCACCTTCCTTGCCACCATATAATGTGCCTGCCTTGCTTCTGTGAATGAAAATCCTCTAACTGTGAGCTTCCAATAAATCCACCCCCCATAAGTTTGTCTAAGTCAGATCTTTTGCCACAGCAGCAATGAGCTGGCTAATACAGAAAATTGGTATCAGGATTGGAGTAATTGCTGTGCAGACACTTGACCATGTGGTTCTTTAGGCCACTTGAGCTTGTTTGTGGGAGGAGTTTGGAAGAGTTTGGAGACGTGTGTGAGAGAAGCCCTGGAATGCTATAAGCAGAGCTTGAGGTGAAGTTCTGATGGGAGTAAGGAAAACCAGAATATATGGCTGATAGAAATGTAGGTGGGACTCACAGGGTTTCAGAGGAAAATGAAGATTATATTTGACATTGGAATGGAGAACACTCATGTTACATTCTAGCAAAGAGCTTGTATGTAGTCTGCCCTTGTCCTAAAGATTTGAGAGAGGTTGAATTAAAAAATAATGGACTAATTAACTTACCAGAATATTGTGAGGGCAGCAATACATAGGGAGTGTAGTATGGTTATTGCTTCCTGCTTTTAGCCAGATTTATGAGGAAAAAAGGAGCAAAAGGGATAGCAGAAAGATCTGGCAAATGTGCAGTATAAGAAGGAAAAACCTGAGACTTGTCTGTGGTTATGGTGGACAGGGCCCATTCAGGCAAAAAGGCCATACTTCTTGAAAAGATAAGTATCATTAAAGAGAATAATAGATATAATACTCTTGGGGCAAAAAGCTGATGACCAAACCCTTCCCATCTAAGATTCTAGGATGTGAAATAAAGAATCCATTTGAAAGGGGAATATCTGAAAAGCAAGAGCCACCAGGATGCCGTGATGCAAATGGGCCACCCACACAAATGGTTGGGCATATAGAGGTATATAGAGGCATGTAGAGGCCACCACTGAAGCTGTGGCTCAAAAGGATGAAGCTACTTCTCAAACTGGCAGCAAATCTCAATGTCGTCTACATGGTACTGGTTTTACAAGCATGAAGAATCCAAGAGTTGGGGGCCTATGGAGGCTGCCACTAAGGTTTCAGAAAATAGCCTGCAAAGCCAGGTAATGTATATCAGGGTTGCAATCCCTGTGGAGATCCCCTGAAGCGATGGTGCTTGAAGCTTTGAGGATGGAGCCTAAGCAGCAAAGGAAACCCTAAGATGTTTGATATCCAGCATTGTAAAGTGTCTGCCAAGGAAACCTACTGGCAATAAATGGAACCAGCCTATTTGGGTCATGTGTGCTACAAATAGGAAGGCCATGGGGGCAGAGCTGCCCAAGCCTGTTCAAGCAGGTGATGCCAGTTGCCACATGATGTCCTGTCTGCCACATGCCAGACATGTAGCCACACGATTTGTTTGTCCACTGGATTTTCAGTCTTGCTATAGGCCATTCTGTCCTTTCTGTGCCCCTGTTCCTCTGTGTTGGAATGGTAATACTTACTCTGTGCTGTTGTATGTTGGAAATATGAAACCTGTTTTCTGGTTTGCAGGAGAACACAGGGAAGTTTGACTTGAGTCTCTGTGGAGACTTTGGACTTAAACTTTTGAATACAGTTGAGGCTATTAAAGCTTTGGGAACTCTTAAAGTTAAACTGAATGCATTTTCTGTTATGAGATTGTCATGGCCTTGGGAGGCCAGAGCTGGAGTGTTAGGGTTTAGATCAAATGTCTCCCAAAGATCATATGTTTAAATGCTCCATCCCAAGCTAGAGGCACTGTCTTGAGAATTTATGGAACTTTAGGAAATGGGATCCTAGCTCTGTGGATGTGGTCTCTGGGGATGAGCCTTTGGAGGTTTTTACCTGGACCTGTGGTTCTGGTCATTCTGTCCTCCTGATCTGCCAGGGCATAAGTCTGTCTACTATGGGCCCTGCCACCTCCTCCTGTCATATATGCTTTGCCAATATGCTATATACCTGATCTGCCTCTGTGGGGTTTTGTTGTTGTTGTTGTTGTTGTTGTTGTTGTTGTTGTTGTTGTTGTTCTGTGGCGCTGAACCTAGTGCCTCACATATACTTTGCAAGTAGACCACTGAACTGCATCCCCAGCCCCTTTTTATTATTTTTTATCTTGAGATAAGGTCTTGCTAGGTTACTCAGGGTGCCTCTGGCCTTGAACTTGTGATCCTCTTGCCTCTGCCTCCCATGTTGCTGGGATTACAGGCATGAACCACTGCACCCAGATCTCAGTCAGGTGTTTTGCCATGGCAACAATGAGCTGAGTAATACAGTGTTTGATACACGGAGGTGCCATTTTAAATCAAGGATTCTGGATTGATGATGTATAGAAGTGGCAATGTGGGGTGAGAAGGTCAAAAATCTATTTCCCAACCATAGTAACAATGAGGAGAGAGCAGGCTTCACTTGAGAAGACATCAAAGGAACACATGGGAGAGAAGGAAATAAATCAGCTATAATTTCACCATCATGAGCAATCATTGTCAACACATTTAAGAAGATTGTACTAGAGATGGGTAAGACTTGGTCAGAGTGGGGAGATAACTCAGACAAAGTGGTAGTGAAGTCTTTGTCTAGGATGTGGCTATTGGAAGAGAGAGGGAGGTGAATACAAGCAAGATGGTCAGATGGTCAGTTAATTCTCCTACTCTCAAATGCCAATATTTTCTGTGTTCACAGGACCTGTAATCTTTTCAGCACTCTTCTTGGTGATATTTCACTCTGAGCTCCAGTCCATCTAGCTCTTGCCTCCTGCTGCTTCCTTCAGCTGGGAGTTGATTTAGATGAGAAGTTTTTCATCTGGTACATAATTCTTATTTTACATAAATCTTCTGGGGAAGTCACTAGCTTCACCATTACTTATTTCAACACTTGTGAGTAAAACAGTGATTACAATAGAGCCAGACCCTTTATCTCCAGTTTTTCCAATTCTTTCACTGGGAACAAACACTTACCCACCATTGCTATAGTCTAACCATTCAAGAATTGGATTCATAAAACAGCTTGTAGGCATTACTTGAAGGGAGTTACACCTTGCTTAACTGATTTGTTTCTTTGCCAGAACTACAGTGTGTGTGTATGGGGTGGGGGCAGTGCCTATATGTGCCTGAGTACATATGACTGATAAAAACAGCAAGTGTTTGAGTGTTACTTATAGCCCTATGTGTAGGCAGTTCTAGAATCACTGTAAAAGTATGCAGAAGGCTGACGACCCAAATTGGCAACTGTTCCTCTTGAAACTATACTTTGCTCCGTGAAGTCAGTATGGAAAGCAATCAGTCTCTTGAGTAGTTTATGCCTGGTTCTTGGCATCATTAAAATTCTGTTTTGCTCAGCACTGCTTCATTTGTACAACCATGATGCTCCATTTTCAGACACTTAAAGTGTTGAAATTTCTTTAATAAATAGATTTTTATTTGGAATCAAATCCAAGTTGAATTATTCTCTGTGTAGGAAATGGCAGTGTAATTGTATTTGGGAGAGCAGTGCCCTTCTTTGGCTAACATTTGCAAGTGCTTTATGTCTTACACAGCTCTTTCATGTATGATACGATTTGTTGCCTATACAGCCCCACAGAGTTTATAGTCTGAGCCTCCACTTGTTGTTGTTATTAGATGCCCTCAAGTAATATCTGACTCATGGTGACCCTCATAGTGTTAATGGCTGATTGTTTTGGGATTGCCTTGGGAGTGGATTGCCATGTCCTTCTCCCATTTTGGGGGTGCTAGGAATGGAACCTGGAACCTCAGAGACTGCAGAGTGGCACTTTACCAACTGAGCTAAATCCCAGCCCTGAGCCTCAACTTAGAGGTTAGTAAATAGATTTTCTGAAGGCCAGATTATGTGATAGGGTCACACTAGTTGTCTAAAACTCTAGGGAAGTCAAGTGCTGTGGCACATGGCTGTAATCCTAGCAACTCAGGAGGCTGAAGCAAGAAGATGGTGAGTTTGAGGCCAGAGGCAGCCTGCACAACTTAGCAAAACCGTGTCTCAAAATATAATAATAATAATAATAATAATAATAATAATAATAATAAAGGGGTTGAGGATGCGGCTCAATAGTAGTGAAATTTCCTGGCATGTGCAAGGCCCCAGGTTCAGCTCCCCAGTACTAGGGGAAAAGAAGAGAAAATCTCTAGGGATCTTTCTGTCATATCATGCTGGCTTTGAGCAGGTGAAGTTTCTACTATGTTACCAGTTTGTATTCTAATAAAGTGTGTTCAACTTGATCCCAGGCTGTATTTCAAGGTTAATACTTTATAAATGGAATGAAATCATTGCGGCTTAGACCAGGGGCTAGAAGTTTATTTATTGATCCACTCTGGCCTCTTGGGTTTCTTGATATTTGGCGAGATGGTACATTTATCAGCACATTGGAAAAGAATTTTGTTTCCTCTAGGATGAAGAGTGTACTGCTCTTGAATTTTAAACACAAGAAATGACTGTTCAACATGGCTCATGGGCACAAAGCATAAACAAACCTCATGTTGGCACAGGAAAAAATAAAGTAGCCAATTTCTGAAGAGCTCTTCTATCAATTTCCACTTAAATGTATGCCTTAAAAATGTGCAGCATACGTGATACCATATGAAAGTCTGCATAAGAAGTAAATGGATCATTCTATGCCACAACTACTCCTAGTGAGGTTACCAATGATTAATTGTATTTATTTCCAAAGATATTATGCTTTATACTGTCATAATATTCTAATAATAAAATGTATGTAAGGGAACAGAATTATTAGCCATCAAAATATATTTCTATGGCTTCTTTATTACTTATTAATTACAAAGGATAAAATTTCCCTTAAATATGTAGAAATCTGATAAATACCACCTAAACCAAATGATCCAAGTTAACATCTCCAGTAATAGGATACACAAATGTCATGCTCTTCCTGATGTGATGGACCTTGAAGAACACAGTATCGCATCTGTGGTATACTGGCCCTATATGCTTAATCAAGATCCAATCTTAAGAACATCAGACAGCCGGGTACCTTGGTTCACACCTTTAATCCCAAGGACTCAGGAGGCTGAGGCTGGAGGATGGCAAGTTGGAGGCCAAAGGCAGCCTGCACATCTTAGTGAGACCCTGTCTCAAGATTAAAAAAAAAAAAAAAGAAAAAAAACAGGCTGGAGGGGCAGTCATCCAGTGGCAGAGGATTTGCAAAGCATTTGTGAGGCCCTGAGTTCAACCCCAAGTACCACCAAAAAACAAAAAAATCAGACAAACCTAGATTGAGGGACATTCCACAGGAATAACAGCAACACTCCTGAAAATGGCACTATCATGAAAGACAAAGGCAGAGGAGCTGCTCCAGGTTGAATAAGTCTGAAGAGACTAGACAAGTAAAGACAATGAATTACATCTGGATCTGAAAAACAACATTGCTATAACGAATATGAATAGGAAAATTTGCACAATAAAAAGTTAAAGTAAAAAGCAATGTTTTATGTTTTTGCAAACAATTGAGAACATCTTGACATTTCTTTAGAAATAATATGAAACAGGGCTTCAAACCAACAAAAAATTGAGGTTCAGGTTTGGGTGAGGGTGCAATACGTTAAAATTTAGAGGGTTTGGGTTCAGTGTGGGTTTGGGTTTAAAGCTTTAATCCTATGTGTAGATAGGCAAATAGAATTTTTTTCAATTTCTAAATAGCCTATGATAAGAAAAAAACATTAAAATCTGAAGCCAAGCCCAATTTTTCACTGGGTTCAAGTTTAGGAAAAAAAAATGTTAAAATACTTGGACCGAAATGGGTTGAGGGTTTGAGTTTGGGTTTGGGTTCAATTTGAAACCCTGCTGTCTACACATAATTTAAACCTGAACCTGAGCCCTCTAAATTTTAACATACTGAACCTGCGTCCAAACCTCAATCCAACTTTTTGCAGGTTTGAAGCCCTCATATGAAATGATTTGAGTGTTATTTTGATAACAGTCTGGAGCTAAAGAATGAGCAGCTTGCAGGAATCTTTGAGTTCACTTCATTATTTTAAAATGCAATAAAAGTAAGAGATTCTGCATATGTAAAGTAAAGCAAGTTTATTATAGAACCATATTTCAGCTCAGGCATTTTATAACCTATGCAGGTCAATTTTAAATAGAATTTTAAAATTTGTGTAGATTTGTTTTCATTTGTTTAATTGTTTTAATCTTTAAGTGAGTCATGAAAGATATTTTGTTTTTTTATAAATGATCCTTTAAAAAAATGTTTATTGGTCTGGGAGTACTATTATGTACAGTCTCAGCTATCCAGGCACCATTGACACAGTTGTTGTTAGATGCTGTTGTAGTAGTGTAGGGAATTGCGCTGATTTATAGACTTCCCTGTTTTCATACGTCATCATTTAATATTCCATCTACCAGGTAGAGGATCTAAACTGGCTAAGCATCTTTGTTAGAATCCATTTTTCTGTGCATTAGTTAATATATTTATTGAGCAGCTATGAGATTATGGCCCTTTGCTGGGCACTGGAACTGTACAGAATACACCATAGCTTTCTGCTCACACGGGCAATGCACTGACATGGGGAATTTCAAGGTAGTTCTCCAATGTTCTCAGTGGACCCATAGGCATATATTTAGAGTTTTTAGCATGAGAGAATGAGGAGACCTACTTCTTTATCTATGTTTTCTCATGAGGATTATAATCATCAATAAGTTTTCTTCCCCATTTGTACCTATTTATTTGTGATGCACTTCAACAAATATATACAGTCATGAAACTGCAATCAAGATGTAGAACATTTGCATCACTCAAAAAGTTATTCATGCTCCTTTATACCCATCTCCTCTCCTCCACATCCCTCACCTCTGATCTAATATTTATTTTTATCCTTTGATTATAGACTTTAGTTGTTTTATCTTCATGTTAGTATTGATGTGGTTGGATTTATGTCTGCCATTTTGTTTTCTACATCACATGAGACATATTTTTTATTCCTCTGTTGCTCCTTTACTGATTACTGCCTTTTCTTTGTGTTAAATGCATTTTAGCATTCTGGGTTTTTCTTGTTGGTGGTGTTTTTGTGATGCTGGGGATTGAACTCAGGGTTTTGAGCATGCTTGGCAAGGGCTCTACCATGAAGATATTCCCCTAGCTAATGTTCTATTTTAATAATCCTGTTATTCTTTAAGGCTCTCTCAATTGTTTCATAATGTTTCTTCTGGTAATTATTATATGCACCTGAAGTCATCACATTCTATCTCAAATTAACTCCACCTTAATTGGAGCAAAATACAGTAACATTCATTTAATACAGCTCTATTTTTTTCTTCCAGCCTTTTGTATTATTCTTACCTTACTATAAATTGCATGGGGCTGAAGGTTAGCTCCCTTGGTAGAGCGCTTGCTCTGTGCTTTCTGAAGCCCTATGTTCAATTCCTAGCTGTGCAAGAAAAAAAATGGGGGAGAAGAACCTGGCAGCCCACCCCCCAAACAATTAACCATGGAAAACCCTATGAATAGCATGAAAGCATTGACATAGTGCCGGACATGGCACAGTGTCAGGGAGTGGTTCATTCTGTTGTACATAGGGTCACTATGAGTTGGATCCAACTCAATGACACCAAACAACAACATAAATTGTATATATGTGTTATAAACCCAACAACACACTGTTATATTATTGTTTTATACTATGTATTTTTAAAGAAATTGAAGAAGGAAAGAATATATCTGCAGAGAATCTTTTTAATTTACACACAATTTTGATCCCAGTGTTCCCCCCTTCTTGACTTACTGTTTGATATCCCTCTTTTCAGCTTGCAGCTATAGCCCTGTGGCATCCAATCCTGTCAGATCTTGGAAGCTAAGCAGGGTCAGGCCTGGGTAGTACTTGGATGGGAGACCACCTGGGAACACCAGGTACTGTAGGCTTAGGAGAAGGACCTGGCAACCCACTCCCAAAAAACAATCAGCCATTGAAAACCCTATGAATAGCAGAGAAACACTAACAATGGTGTTTTGCCCGTTGTACATGTAGGATCCTAGGATCACTATGAGTTGGATACTAACTCGACACCACTTAACAACATTCTCTCTTTTCAGTTTAATAGATTCCTTCAGTTTATTTCTTTTAAGGAAGATCTAGCAATTCTGTTTTTCTCACAATGATATCAATGCATATCCATTTTTGAAAGATAGTTTTACTGAACATAGAATTTGTTATTAATTTTGTTGTTGTTTATTTTTTAGCACTTAGAATATGTTATACACTTCAGTTTGCCCTCAGATTTCTGATGTGAAGCCAATCACTAAGTGTATTATTATTCCCCTGTATGTAATGGATTTTTTTTATTTTTAAATTTTTCTCTTTAGCTTTTAACACTTAGGACTACAGTGTGTACACATGTGGTTCTCTGTGTTTTTTCACCTAGGGTTGAGCTTCTTAGTTCTGTAGGTTAAGGTTTTTCATTAATCTTGGGAACTTTATAAGTATAATTTCTTCAGTTGTTTTCCTTTTATGTTTTTCCTCCTTTGCCTCACTTCTGAGATTCCCATTAGACATATGTTGGTATGCTTAATGCTTGCAGGCTGTGGCTATTTTTCTTCCATCTTTTCTTATTCTATTTTACAAATTAGTAGTATTCTATTGATGCACCTTCTTTGTTTCTTTCTTCTTCCTTCTGAAATACACTGTTGCATTCATCTTGGGGACTTTTCATTTTATTGACTGAATTTTTCTCCCCTAGAGTTAACATTTGGTTCTCTATATAGTACTTATTTCTTCTTTGATATTCCTTATTTACTGAATCACTGTTATAAATTTTCTCTACAATCCCTCTCTCTCCTTCCTTCTCTCTCTCTCTCTGTCTGTCTCTCTGTCTGCCTCTCTCTCTCTCTCTCTCTCTCTCTCTCTCTTTCTTTCCATTGCTAGGAATCAAATCTAGGGTGTATCACATGCTAGGCAGTTTCTTCATCACTGAACTATATCCCCAGCCCATGTTGTTGTTATTAGGTATCATTGAGTTACCTCCAACTCATAGTGGCCCTATGTACAATAGAATAAAATAGTCACCAACCCTGGGCCGTGCCCAGCACCCCTGTCAGTGATTTTCTCCTATTCATAGAGTTTTTAATGGCTGATTGTTTCAAGATTGCTTTGGGGGCTGCCAAATCCTTCTCCTGTTTTACATAGTGCTGGGAGTTGAACCAAGGGCCTCAGAGAGTACACAGTATCACTCTACCAACTGAGCTAACCCCCTAAGCCCATATAATCTTTTAAATATGGTTTGCCTTTGCTTTTGAACATACTTATAATAGCTGTTTTAAAGTCTGTGTCTGCTAATTCCAAAATTGGCATCCATTCAAAGTCAGTTACTTTCAATAGATTTATTTACCAGAGTAAATAAACACTCCCCTATTCCTTTGCATGTCTCAAAATTTTTGTTGAGGCAAGATGTAGTGGAGCACATTGACAATCCTAGCACTTAGGAGGTGGAGGCAGGAGGATCTTGAGTTCCAGGCCAGCCCATGCTGTATAGCAAGACCCTATCTCAAAAAATAATAATAAAATTAAATTAAAATAAAAGTTTTTGTTGAAAAGTGGCTTTTTTTCCTGGTTTATGAGATGGAGTCTCACTGTGTAGCCCAGACAGTCCTGGAACTCACAAACTTCCTGTATTAGCCTCCCAAGTGCTAGTATTACCAATGTGCTACACCACACCCAGTGAAAACTGGACATTTTATGGACATATGGAATATGTTGTAGCAACTGTCATATCATCAGCAAATAGGAATAATTTGATTACTTTCTTCCTTATTTTTATTCTTTTTTCTTTCTTTCTCTTGCCTTATTACTCTGGCTAATACTTCAATCACTACATTGAATAAGAGTGGAGAGTTTGGACACCCTTGTCTCATTCCTGCTTTTAGAGGAAGTACTTTCAGTTATTTCCCCATCAGTCTAAAGTTGGGTATGGGTTTGTTATGTATAACCTTTATTATGTTGATTTATGTTCTTTCTGTTACCAGTTTCTTCAAGAATTCTATCATAAAGGGATGTTGAATTTGTTGAAAGTCTTTCTGCACCTATTAAGAGGATCAAGTGACTTTTGTCTCTGAGTTTATTTATGTTCTGTTACATTTATTGATGTGTGTATGTTGAACCATCCTTGCATCCATGGAATGAAACCAATTTGATCCTAGTATATGATCTTTTTAACATACTATTGGATTAAGTTATTTTATTAAGTATTTTTGTATGTGTATCAGGGAAATTGATCTAAAGATTTCTTTTTTGTTGTATCCTCATCTGGTTCTGGTATCAGGGTGGCGCTGGCTTTATAGAATATTTAGAAGCATTTCTTCCTTTTCTATTTTATGGAACATTTTGAGGAACATAGATGTTAATTCTTCCTTAAGGACTTTGTAGAATTTCTCTGTGAATCCACCAGGTCCTGGGATTTTGTTTGTCAGGAGACTTGTTATTATTGATTTAATTTCATTGTTCATTATGTTGTTGCTTTTGTTAGGTGCCGTAGAGTCAGTATCCGATTCATAGCGACCCTCTGTACATCAGGGGAAACACTATTGTCAGTGCTTCTCTGCTGTTCATAGGGTTTTCAATGGCAGATTGATTTTTGAGAGGGGGTTGCCAGGTCCTTCTCCCAAGCCTACAGCTTCTGGTGTTCCCAGGCAGTCTCCCATCCAGGTACTAACCAGGCCCGACCCTGCTTAGCTTCTAAGATCTGATGGGCTCGGAGGCCACAGAGCTACGGCTGCAGGCATTGTTCATTATACATCTATTTAATTTATTCAAACCCTCTTCATTTAATTGTGGTAAGGTCAAGCGTTAAAGTATTTATCCATTTCTCCTAAAATTTCCATTTTTTGGAATGTAACTTCTGAATGTATCCCCTAATTACCCTCTATATTTCATTGGTATCTGTTGTGATGACTCCCTTTTCATCTCTAATTTTATCAATTTGGATATTTTCTCTCTCTCTCTCTCTTTTTTTTTTTTTTTTTTTTGGTTAGTTTGGCTAAGAGTTTGTCAATCTTGTTTATCTTTTCTAAGAATCAACCTTTTACTGTTTCACTGATTGTATTATATTTCATTAATTTCCTCCCTGATATTTATTATTTCTTTCCATCTACTAGTTTTAGGTTTGGCTTATTCTTGTTTATTTAATGCTTTAAGTTGCACCATTCAGTTATTAATTTGAGCTTTGAATATTTTAATATAAGCACTCATAGCTATAACCTTCCCTTGTAGAACTGATTTTTCTTTATCACAAAGATTCTGACAGGTTGTGTTTTAATTTCTATTTGATTCTAGGAATTTTTTATATTTCCTCCCTGATTTCTTCAGTGAGCCCCTGATCATTCAGGAGTATGTTGTTCAGTCTCCATGTCTTTGTATATTTTTTGTTTCCTCTCTTGTTATTGATTTTGACTTTTATTTCCTTATGATCTGATAAGAGATTTCAATTTTTAATAATTGTTGACACTTGCTTTATGATGTAAAATGTGGTCCATTTTAGAAAAAAGTTCCACATGTTGCTGAGAAGAAAATGTATTCTGCAGCTGTTGGATGAAATATTTTGTAAATGTCTGTTAAGTCCATTTGATCTTCTGTTTTGTTTATGTCTGAGGTTTCTTTGTTGATTTTTTTTGATTGAATGTTCTATTGATGAGATTAGTGTATTGAAGTCAACCTTTATTTTTTCAGTACTAGGGGATTGAATTCAGAACATTCCACCACCGAGCTGCACCTCCAGACCCTTTTTTACTTTTTAATTTAAGACAGTGCCTCTCTCAGATGTGCAGACTGCCTCTGGCCTTGAACTCATGATCCTCCTGCCTCAGCCTCTGTAGTTGCTAGGATTATAAGCATGTACTACAGTGCTCTAAAAAGTCACCCATTATTCCTGTGTCCAGTCCAGTGTGTCTTTTTTATGTCTCATGGTGTTTGTTTTATGAAATTAGGTGCACCAATATTTGGTGCATATATACTTACAATTGTTACACCTTCTACATTGATTGTTTCCTCTATTAATATGTAGTAACCTTCTTTGTCTCTTCTGATTAATTTTGGGCTGACATCTACTTTATTGAATATCGGTATGGCCACACCTGCTTTTTGGGGGCTTTTAATTATTTGGTAGGTATTTTCTATCCTTTCATTTTCAGTTTATGTGTGTCTTTGTCAATGAGGTATATTTCTTGGAGACAATAGATAATTGGTCTTGTTTTTTAATCTAGTCAGCTGGTATGTGTCTTTTAACTGGAGCATTAAGCTCATTTACACTTAAGGTATTATTGAAAGGAATTTGGTGTTTCCTGTAATTTTGTTAGCTGTTTTTCTTGTTGGTTCATGTATTGATTTTTTTCTTTCTCCCTTAATCACATTAGATGTTTGCTGGTTTACTAAGTAGGAAATACTTGCTTCTTTCCTAGCTCTCACATGTCCATGTGTTCCTCTGATGGGATTTATTTTTTTCTGAGTTCTTGTATTTGTGTCTGTTTTTCTTCTTCCTCTATGGGTAGGATTCTTTTGAGTGCCTTCTGCAATTCTGGCTTAGAGATCATGAATTGCTTAAATTTTGCTTATCTTAGAAGATCTTTACTTCTCCCTGAATTTTAAAAGATAACTTTGCTGAATATATTGATCTTGGTTGGCAGTTACTAACTTTCAGAACTTGAAATATGTCATTCCATATTTTTTTGGATTTTAAGATTACTAATGAAAGGACTGATGTTAGTCTCATGGATTCACCTTTGTAAGTGAGTTGGCATTTTTCTCTTGCAGCTTTTTGAATTGTTTCTTTGCTTTGTAGCCTTAGTATTTTAACTATAATGTGATATGGAAAGGATCTTTTTTGGTCATGTCTATTTGGGGTTCTAAATGCCTCTTGATTTGGATGTCCATTTCTTCCTATAAGTTTAGGAAGTTTTCTATTATTTCATTTGATAGTTTATATGCTGTTAGTTTTACTCTCAGCTCCTTCTTCTACCCAATGGATTCTTAGGT
>VMDO01029393.1:0-22689 GCA_007922755.1 Pedetes capensis | reverse complement strand
GATAAGGCAAGCGAGAAATAAAGAAGTGGCAGAAAAAATATTGGAAAAATAAAATAACTTGTATCATATAAATCAAATTGAGAATATATACAAATATGTAAAGCTACTGTTTATAGAAATGATGGAAATAGATTGACTGTGACATCAGACCATGAAATCGCTAATCTCTTCTAATGCATTGATAATTAATTAGCTTAAATATGACTAATATTTTTCAAGTACCATTTTCTTAAAACATGTACATATAACAATGCTGATATAAATGAATTACATTATAGAATCATGTGCAGAGACCTAATTTTTCTATATAAAACATTATTATATGACTATTATTTCTATTAGTAAAAGTGTACTTTGACTTTGTTCTTTTTTTTTTTCAAATTAAGTGCATAAAACATGGATTTCTCCTTTACACAACTAAGTTATCTTTTTTTAAATATAGGACTGGAAAAATGACTAAAGGGTTTGACACACCGTATCGGTCATGGCCAACAAAGTTATGACTGACAGTAGGCTTAGGACCCCAGGGACAAATCTTTAGAAGAAGGCTAGTGTCCAAAGGCAGAGTTCAAGGAAAAGGTCTGGAACAGAGCGAGAGTAATACCTCAGAGGGTAACAAAAGCTGCCAAGGTCAAATTAAAATCAATCCATCAGTTTATAGGCAACTCATGTGGCAAATACAAGGCCAAAGTCCTATGATTCTGTTCCACACAACCAATGGAAAACTTTTAAAAATTCTACAGAGAGGAATGTTATACCTTTTGAAAGGAATTGCAATCTGTCAATCAATCTCAGTTGTCTGAGATTCTCTCTCTTTTCCTATTCCAAGAGAATATTCCTTTTTTTTTTTTTTTTTTTGGTAGAATTACACTTTGTGAGATACATTGCTGTTCCTGGGAGATTCTTCCACAGTCATGTTTAAAAATGTTCATCACATATTTTGCAATATGTATTGTGTCAAAATTTGGGACTATATGAAGTCTACCACTGGTTTTAATAGACTTTGCTTTCAACTATCTCTGTTGTGGTGGAGTTGATAGGTGCCATCAGATCGGTATCTGACACATAGTGACCCTACATACAACAGGCGAGACACTATTGTCAGTGCTTCTCTGCTATTCATAGGGTTGTCAATGGCAGATTGATTTTTGGGAGTGGGTTGCCTGGTCCTTCTCCCAAGCCTACAGCACCTGGTGTTCCCAGGCGGTCTCCCATCCAAGTACTAACCAGGCCCAACCCTGCTTAGCTTCTGAGATCGCATGGGATGGAAAGCCACAGTTCTACAGTTGCAGGCTGGCACTTACAAATTGAATGACCTAGTGGTATTTAGCATACACATTTGAACTTCAGTTTTACTAACTTTAAAACAATGAAAGTAAATGGTATGCAGTATCACTGTCAGGACTCTGAGAAAATGAAAGCAAAACAGTCTGGCAAGAAACAATTGTAACTATTATTTTGTTGTTTAACAGCTTAGTTCAGAGACCAACAAAATCATCATAATTTATTCTCTTGGTGAAGTTGAAGATTATAGAGGTAGGATTTTATACTGGTTTCAACTCAGGTGGTAATGGCAGTATATTTCTCATGGCTGCATATTGAATCATGTCAAGAAAATCTTTGGAGCTCAGCAAAGACTTCATGGAGCATTTCTGATTATATATAATTGGTGAAAACAATGAAACACTACATATGTTGACCCTGATATAGAGTTTGATTAAATTAACTTAATAGAACTTACTTTTCTTCAATTTAAGTCACCTTGACTTAGATAGGGTATATTAAGTAATTACTGGAAAAGAAAATTAACTATTTCTTCAAAGATTTACATCAGCATGGCCACCACAATTATCAATATAATCAACAACAAATCAATCATAGAAGCAGTTTCTTTTCTGTCTTTGTATCTTTGAGCAAGAAGAGAAAGGATTTTTAGATAGTGGTTCTCAACTCAGTTTTAATCAAGAGCAATGTGGTGGCCCTTTTTGATATAAAAATACATGGTAATTGACCAGAATACCTTGACTGACAAGTTTAGATTCAGTCTTCTTTTTCAAGATACTCTGAATAATCCTCAAGTAAAGTTAGGTTAAGAAGCATTATCTCAAAGCCTTGAAAAACATAACACTTTAATTTAAAATTAATATATCAGAAAATATCAGCTTTAATTTTTTCATATTTTGATGTTGTCTAAATTCTTACATATTGCTATCACCACTAAACTTTAGTATCATACATTGTCAGGCATTGTGATGCATGCCTGTAATCCCAGACACTTGAGAGGCAGAGGGAAGAGGATCTCAAATTTAAGACCAGAGGCAGCCTGCATAATTTATGGAGACCCTGTCTCTAAAAACAAAGAAAAAAAATGGGCTGAGGGTGCAACTCAGTAATAGAGCATTTGCAAACCATGCAAGTACGAGGCCCTGGATTCAACTGGACCCACAGTTGACCACAAAATTTTTTAAAAATGAAAAAAATTAAAAGTAATAAAATAAAATAAAAATAAGTGAAACTAATTATACATTATTTTCTACAAAATACTAATATATTATATCTGATTACCATATATTCTCTAATCTGATCCACACCTTTTCAGCAGTTTTAGAGGACCATAAAAATCAGATCCTGAGAGCTGTTTCATGCAAGTCCAATCCACATGGGATTCTAATCCAAATCTGATTTTGTAATTGTATAAAACTGTTGAAAGGGTGAGAATTTGATTAGAGAACACATGGTGTTTAATCTTTATTAATTTTATGATTGACTTAAGCCTGAGCTATTCTCTCTCATTCCTGTGTTTAACCAATGGCATGTACAAAGATTCCCGCTGTTAAGAATAGATATTAAATTCTATAATCTCAACACTGATAAATTTTAATGTATATGATTACAATTTCACATGTTTTTCTTGTCTAATGACAATATTAACTGAACTTTTTATTTCATAAGGAGATTCTATCTTTATTATGATATTTATTACTAGTTCAACATGTTACATGATTATATACTATTGTATCATTCACCTTTTCCTTCTGAGAAAAATAGATGTGAAGTTACATCTTCACTATAATTTAACTTTAAATTTTATTGTTGGAAATATTTTGCATAGTTTAATTTTGGATTACATATAATTTTGATACCATAACAATGAGTACTGGGTCTTTTTAATTGTCTCTTCTTATTGGCATTTTTCTGAATATGTGAAATTACAATTGCAGTGAAATTACAATTGCAGCTACTTTGGGATCAGTATTTTACAATGTTCTTTCATTGTTCAGTTTTCTTCACTTAATCCTAAATTTTTGTTTTCATCTTTTCAGAGGCACACATACACAAACTCATAAAAATACAAATTTATGTGTATGTATACATTTTTTAGTATTCACACACACATAACTTGGGGAACAAAATTTTAGTCCATATTCATTCACTAAGCTGCAGAGTCTCATTGCTTTCCATAAATACTTGATTGATTGGATTAATGATTGAAATAAATTTACTCACCAATATAAAAATGAATATTAAAAATAAATGAAAAAGATAAAATATGCAATCATAATAATGCTTATACTTTGTTAACTTACAAGCTAATAAGTAAATAATTTTAGAAGACTGAATTCTTTATTACTACCTTCAAGCTCCTTTTATACTTCATGCCTCTCCACTTTCCTTGCTTCTTTCATGCTGAGCTATAGTCAGCTACTTGTGTTATTCTGAATTTCTCACAGCCTCTTTCCTTTCAGTTTTCTTCCACCATGCTTTCTATGGAAAAGCATTTACTCAAACCTTCTCTGTTTCCCTATCTTCTCTCAGATTTGTTGATGTTTAGCTCTGAGATAATGTTCTCTGAGATACCATCTTTAAATTAGCTAAGTTTAGTGACACTTTTAGATTTTACTTTTAATTATTTATTATTTATTTATATTTATTATTAGGCTTTTTTTGCAGTACTTGAGGACTGAACCCATGGTCTCACACATACTTTGCAAACAACTACTATCGGGCTGCATCCCAAGACATTTTTTTATTTTTTATCTTGAGACAGGATCTCACTCAATTATGCAGGCTGCCTGTGGCCTTAAACCTGTAATCCTCCTGCCTGCCCCTCCTGAGTCATTGGGATTACAGGCATGAGCCATCCCACCTAGATTTTTAGTAATGTTTTTAAAGGTTTATCAAGCATTTTGCAAATAACCCTCTCTTAGATCCATCTCCCTTTTTTATAAGAGTTTGATTATTTGCCTGTAATTTTCACTATAATATGAGCAATTAATGGCATTGTATTTAAGTTATGCATTCTTACAGTGTATCTCAAAGTCCAGTGTTGTGTCTGGCAGTTTACACAGTATTTCCAAGTATTCTTTTTTAATTTGTGGTAATAATACAGCCTATTCATGACATATGTAAAAGTGCAATATATGTACAACATTTGATCTTTTACCAATTCATGAATTTATTAAAAGTATATATTGATGTCAGGAGCAGTGACCTACGCTCATAATCCCGGAGACTCAGGAAACTGAGGCAAGAGGATTGCGAGTTTGAGGTAAGAGGCAGCCTGCACAATTTAGTGAAACCTGGTCTCAAAATACAAGATGCAAAAGAAGATAGAGTGCAGCTCAAGGTTGGGGTGCTTGCCTACTATGTGTGAGGCCGTGGGTTCAACCCCCCAGTACTAAAAAATATAAATATTGCATTTAATTATTTTCAAGCACTATACTGGAAATTGAGAATACAACCATCAAAAAACAAGAAACAAAACAAAACAAAAAACAAAAAGAAAAGAAAACAGAACAACAACAACAACAACAACAAGAAAAAAACCCTCAGGTAACCTGGAACATGTAACCTAGCAAGTTGAGACAGATTATAACAAACAAATGAACAAAATGACATATGTAATAAATAAGGCCAAAGAAAATTCTACAAAACAATTTAAGGTAGCTTTGAATACTATGAAGAAAACAAAACCAAGTAATAG
Source organism: Pedetes capensis (assembly GCA_007922755.1). Taxonomy (NCBI): domain Eukaryota; kingdom Metazoa; phylum Chordata; class Mammalia; order Rodentia; family Pedetidae; genus Pedetes; species Pedetes capensis. The sequence goes on along the minus strand of VMDO01029393.1, from coordinate 17,705 downwards.
AATAGCATATGGCCACGGACATCAAATCAGATAATTTTGCAAGTGCTCTCTGAGGTGGTAGCATCTATGTTAAGATAACAATAATACATGGAATCTAGAGAAAGTCACCTGGCTGGTAAGAGTAGCAGGTGTTTAGTTTCCATAATTCTCCTTAGTTCAAGGAGAAGATGTAGGGCCAGCATACTCATAATACTGGGAATAATGAGCACATAGAAAGGGAATTTTACCTCTGCTTATTACATTCTTGGTTTGACTTGTACCTGTTATATTAAGAACATGTTCTTCAAATTTTCAGAAAAGTGTTTTGTATTTCATAAAGATGAGTGTTAGAAAAAATTATAAGTTCCCAACATTTTAAGTTATAACTCTGTTTTCTTTCTTAAATGCTTTTTTTTTTTTTTAACCCCATATAACCAGATTCATAGCTTAGGAAAGAAAACAAACTTTCTGAACTAATATGTAGGTGCCTAGGGTGCCCAAGAAGATGCAACCCAAATATATAACAATGAATTTTTGATAAGGATATGACAGTTTATGAATCCTCTAATCATAACAGTATGAGGACATAAATGTAAAATTGTTTTGGTGACTTATTTTTTATTTACCAGTACATTTTTGAGACTCTTCTATAAATATTTTGATATTTTAATTGAAAAAATAAATCAGACATATATAATATTTAATTTCTTTTCCCCCTTTATTCTATACTACTTGGATTTCACTGGTGTCCAACCATAACAATTTCCATTAAATAATCCGGTACTGGTGATGAACAATTAATGTAGAATTTTGTTGTTGAAGATGGCATAAGGAAATATTTACAGATGAATTATCCTTCTTGGTAGATCTCATTGGACTATATATTTTTTCAAATGACATTGAATTTCTCTATTGTAAAATTATAAACTATTCAGGTAGAGAAAACTAGTTCCTCTACAAATGAATGAACTAAACTTGACTTTATTTTTATAATTGTCTAGCACAGAAATATGTATTTTCCATGGATTTTTGAGGAGAAATTTTGTTATAAAGTATTTTTATTAATAATTTTAATATACAACTTGAAGAGTCACATCATGACATTGCTGTATATGCATTTCATTGTATATTGTTCATATTAACTTCCCTCTTAGCCCCTCACAACTCTTTTCCCACCTTTTCCCTCCCCACCTGCGGTCTCCTTTCTACTTGTTTCTCCTTTTTTGAGCCTTGAGTATCACTGATGTCTTAATTGGTTATTGATTTCCAAAATAATTTAGAACATTATGTTTACTGTAGATTTATTTAAATTAGAACTGTTAAAAATTGCTTTTATTTTTGTCAAACACATGGGAAAAATTGTTTTGAAGGAAAAACTAAAGAGCAAAATTCATTACCAAATATCCTAAAGATATAGATAGATAGATAGATAGATAGATAGATAGATAGATAGATATAGATATATAGATAGATAGATATAGATATAGATAGATAGATATGATTCAAAAATACTTCTTTTTTCTAAGGTACCCTCAAGTTGGGTCTGACTCAGCAATCCAATATACCACAGAACCAAACCCTCCCTGATTCTGTGCCAGCACATGATCTTTTCTATTTTTAAGCCCATTATTGCAGAACTTGTGCCAATCCATCCACTTAAGGGTTTTCCTTTTGTCATTGACCTGCCCCTCTTGCAAATATGATGTCCTTCTCCAGGGATTAGTCCCTCTAGACACATGTCCAAAATACATCAGACACAGTGTAACCATCCTTGTTTCCAAGGGACATTCTGGTTGCACTTCATCTAGGGCAAATGTGTTGGTCCTTTGGGACCTTTGGGCCATAGTATATTTAATATTCTTCTCATGCACCATAATTCCAAAGCACAAATTCTTCTCTTGTCTCACCTTCTCAAAATCCAGCTGTCACAGCCATATGGTGTGAATGGAAATGTCATGGCATAAGTCAGTCGCACCTTCATCTTCATTGTGGTATCATTACTTTTCAACACTTTGAAGAGATCTTTTGCAACAGCTTTTCCTAGCGTAACTCATTTTGATTTCTTGACTGTTTCTTCCACAGGTGTTGAATGTAGAACCAAGTAAAGCAAAATCATGGACACTTAATCTTTACTCCTTTTATCATGAAGCTGCATACTTACCCAGTTGTAAGGATTTCTGTTTTGCTGATGTTGAGGTACAATCCATAGTAAAGGCTGTGTTCTTTGATTTTCATCAGTAAATGTTTCAAATCCCCTTCATTTTCAGCAAGCAGAGTTGTTTCATCTGCATAACACAGGTTGTTAATGAGCCTTCCTCCAATGTCGATGCCATGTTGTTCTTCATAGTGTCTAGCTTCTCAGATTATTTGCTCAGCTTAGCAATTGAGGAGATATGGTTAAAGGATATAGCCCTGATGCACACTTTTTTTGACTTTAAAACAGGAGGTGTTTCCTTGTTCTCTCTGATCTTTAAATTTATAAAACATGGTAAGTGAATGAAGAGACTGGCATTATGTCAAGATTTTACAAATATCAGCAGCTATTCCTTTCATCAAAATTGTTATATGTTGGGAGAGGAAGTATGCTGCAGTGGTTAATGTTAGGAAGGGCTCAAGAAAGTGTACTGTACAGACCTATGAAATCTAGAGAGACTGGCAAGTAGAGAAAGTCCTAGCTAAGATCTGTTTAACATAGAAAGTTAGTTTCTGGGGTAGTATACCGGTAGGACTATATAAATGAAAACGTTGATGAATTGTTGAAGATTGAGTGTAGAGTGGCTTTAGAATGAAGCATTTCTGACAGCAGAATCATGGGAAGCTCACAGTTTCATATGTTTTATTGGCAAAACCTTCCTCAGGTTACCCATAGTTCAAAGAAAGTTTTCTTCATTCTCCTGGCACAAGAAGGATGAGGAGAGAGAGAGAGAGAGAGAGAGAGAGAGAGAGATCACAATTTGCCAATATCAGAATACAAATGCACCATCATTAGTAATACCATAGTCATTAAAGAAATGATTAAAAAGTGCTTTGAATAACTTTCTGCCAACAAATCAATATTGAAAAAATAGATCAATTTATTGAAAATCAAAAACTACCAAAAACCCAAAAAGAAATAAATAGGTTAAATAGATCTCTCTCTATTAAAGAAATTCAATCAGTCATTAATAACCTTCAAAAATGAAATTATGAGGCCAAATGATTTTTATCAGAGAAAACTGTCAAACATTTAAGGAATAGATGACTCCAATTCTCCACAATGACTTCGAAAAACTACAAGAAGCACAATCACTTTTTAACTAATTCTAAGAGCCAACACAAGCCGAATACCAAAACCACATAAAGAAACACATTATAAGAAAGAAATCCTGTACACAAAGATATATCATGAACACAGAGATAAAAAGTTTAATATTAATATTTAAATGTTAATTATTGTGTTTGACATTGGCAAATCAAATCTTATAATGTTTAGGAATTATTACATACAACCACCTAGAAGTAATCATTGTACTTATGGAGAATTGATTTATGTCTGCACATCAATGCAATATACATCAACACCATATAAAAGAAAATCTAAAACAACACCTGTAAGTAATATTATACATTCCTCTTAAAATAAGGAATAATCCAACAATGTCCCATGTCCTCAGTCTAGAAATAATACTGTCCTGGGAATCTTAACAAATGCAGGAGGATAAGTAAAGGAAGTAAAAAGGATATAAATAGAAAAGGAAGAAATAAAATTTTGGTTTTTTCCCAGATGTCATCCTTGTTCATATAAAACATCCAAAAGAATCAACAAAAAATAACTAGAACTAATAAGTAAGCACAAAAAGAGTGTAGGTCTAAAATTTAATATAAAAGTCAATGCATGAAGAATAATCACATGGAACTTGAAATCAGAATCACAATATCAATGGCTGGGGATGTAGTTTGGTGGAAGAATGTTTGCTGCTTGCCTATGGTACACAAAGCCCTAAGTTTGATAATTAATTTTTCTTCCTTTTTATTTTTTACCTTCCTGTTCTGGGGATTGAACTCACCATGCTGTGTACGGCGTGCAAGCACTCTACCACTAAGCTACATCAACAGTCTGGGTTTGATGAAAGAAAGAATGAGACAGAGAGAGAGAGAGAGAGAGAGAGAGAGAGAGAGAGGAGAGGAGAAGAGAGGAGAAGAGAAGAGAAGAGAAGAGAAGAGAAGAGAAGAGAAGAGAAGAGAAAGAAGGGGGGAGGCAGGGAGGGGAAGAGAAGGAAGAGAGAAAGGAAGTCCCCATGACGGAAAGACTCAATATTATTAATTATCTCCATTTGTGACTACCATAAGTAGCTTGGGTTTGACAATGAGACAATGATTTTTAAATACACCAAAATGTAATCAGTGATGAAAGGTATAAACAGGAGATTATTAAAATAAATCACTTCTGCTCTATGAAAGAACTGTTAAGATAATAGCAAGTGAAACAATAGATCAGGAGAAAATATTTGCCAAAAAAAATAAAAGCTAATAGAAGGCTTATGTAAAATATATGAATAACTCAAAAGTCAACCATAAGAAGACATAAATCTTAATTAAAATAGGCTCAAGTTCTGAATAGACATATTTATAATACTAAATATATAACAAAAATTACTTTTTAAACAAGTTCATTTAAAACAATCAAATTAAGAATTCACAAGAAGTGAGAACCTCACAATGTGTGTAGAAAAGACAGAATTTGGAATTAAAGTGATATGAATGCTAAAATGTTGTTTAGGCAGGTACAGTGGGGGCACATCTGTAATCCCAGCACATTAGAGGCTAGAGGCTGACTGCACAACTTAACAAAACCGTGTCTCAAACTAAAAATTTTAAAAGGGGGCAGGGTATATAACTCAGGAGTAGAGCATTTGCTTAGCACAAGGCCTTGGGTTCAATCTTCAGTACCACAAAATAATAGATAAATAGATATTTATGAACATGCATACATATCTACATAGATAAATGCATTTTTTAAAAGTTGCTCTGAACAATTTTTGTGAGTCTAGTCAGAATATGTATATTTTTCTCTTTCCCTGTATACTCATATTCCAAATAAACAATTGGACAAGAGTATAGCCACTATCCTATATAATTTTAATATTATTTTTCAATTTTTATTTTCCTCACTTTGTTATATACATGATCACACATACTTTCTACCCCATCATTATGTTATTTATCATTAAATTTTCTGGGTATTTACACTTGTTGTTTAGTTTTCCTTTTCCCATATTTCTAATCTTCCTAAAAGTAAAATGATTAAGCATGATGATTAATTATTGCTTAATAACAAACATATGAATGTAGACTCTGTAAAAAAATAAGCACATCTACATAGACACCTTTGGAGGGAAATATAGTATCAAGTATAATATTGATTAAATAGAACAATAAAATATAGCCCAAAGAGGATATATATTTTGTAGAAAAACTTATTACTTTGAGCTTATTCTATATCATACTTTCTTCTTCACAATTCTCTGCCAGTCATATAGCAAAAAATTACATTACATTTAGACTGATTTTATTGCACATGTAATTAACTTATGTAAATTTTTTTCTTCTTTGATCTTTGTGTCTTTCCTCCCATTCTTGCTCCAAGTAGAAACTACCAAGTTATTATGGACAGAAAATAACATAAGCAATTTTAAGTTTTCCAAGATTAAAATCATTTACTTTTAAGTTTGAGTTCTTCCATGATTGTTTATGTAACTATGCATGCTTCCTTTACTTACTAACTTTAACTAAAACATTAGTATGAAGTATGAAAATGGTAGGTTTGTTGTGAGTGCACAATTAAATAATGTATAATCACTTGAAAATGTGATCAATAACAATTATACCAATTTTATTTAAATATTTGTGATCATTCATGAGTTTCCTATAAGCTAAGACCTTCCAAGAAGCATCTGATGAATTTGGTTGTGGAATCTCCAGGGGGAGTAAAACCTTGAGCAACAGTTTAATTCTGACATGTGTGAGATCTTGAGCCACAGACACCCAGAATCTTCCAGAATTATGACACTTAGAAAATATGATAGACAACAAGCTTGTTATTTTAAGCTGACAAATGTTAGAGGAATTTATTATGCTTCAATGGATAGTAGATATTTCATTATCTTGAAGTGAGGTACTAGTGGAAGAAAATTTTAAATGCTGAAATAATTTGTAACTGGTCACTAAACTTGGAGGAGAGAATGATTTTTCAAAAGAAGAGGGCTAATGTGTACTAAGTAAATTGTTAATGTGTTATTGTTGGGTGCCATCAAGTTGGGTCTGACTCACAGCCACTCTGTATACTTATCCATAGGGTTTTCAATGGCTGAACTTTTAGGGATTGCTTCAGGTGTGGGCTGTCAGGTTCTTCTCCCATAAATTATTAATAGAAGCACCATCTTCTTTGATAAGCTGTTGGTGTTGGCATGCAAGAAAATGAGGTAAATTATATCTGAAACTAGTGAAAAGAGAATGCTTAATAACTCTATTATTCTAATAACATGGCATGAAGGGTTGAATTTTCTCACCTTAAATTTTATATGCTGAGATCCTAACCCCCAGTATCTCAGAATGTGAATGGATTTGAATGTAATGTCTTTAGGGGAAGTTAAATAATGTCTTATGGGTGGGCACTATACTGACATAACAAGTATCTTTACAAGATATTTTGATATAGACAGAGACAAAAGCAGGACAATGGGAGAACATTACAATTTTTCCACAAACCAAAGCAAGGAGCCTGAAAAGAAATGATCTCTATTAACATCTTGAGTTGATTTCTAGCCTCCAGGTTTGTGCAGAAATAAATTTCTTTTCTTAAAGCCAAAAAATATGTTGTTATTTGTGTGGCAGGCCTAAATATAATATATATGGAAAGTAGAAATTTTACGTAATATACTGGGGGATCTGGCTGGGTAGATCTTCATCCAGAATATTAAAGTTACCAGTTAATATAGTCTAGGTGACCACCTAACAACAACAGCATACCAAAATTCTAGAGTCAAGAGATAAATAAAAAGAAAGACTTTGACCATCATGGAGCCTGAACTTGATGATTTTGGAAATACCCAGCCTCTCCAATCAGAAATCAATAATAAAATTAATAATAAATGTCCTCTGAGAAATGACAAAATTTAAAGGAAAATCACAAACACTTGATCTACAAATGAAGATAAGAATAACCATAGAATTGTTTGTAAGGATCTCTGAAAGATGAAAGGTACTGTTGCTTATGGAAGTACACCCAGAAACGAGAAAACCAACAACCAGCAAGGTACTGTGGTTCTCAGTCCAAAAATTTTCCAGAAACTGAGTTATATGAATAGCGTATGTTAATTTAGAAATAGATCCTCTCCTAGTTAAAATTTCAGCTGAAACTGCAGTGGATGGCAGTCACATACTTGTGAGACACAGAGTTAGAACTAACCAGTTAATCTCCTTCTGGATTTCCAGACACAAAAGCTATCAGGTAATAAAAGTTTGTTATTTAAAGTTGGAGAGTTTGGGGATAATTTGCTACATAACAGTAGAAAGTTAAAACTGCATGGCTACTGGGGATAAAACTGAATTATGCAGGAAGTTCCTGTCACAACTTAAATGACTAAACAACATTGTCAATTGCTGTTTTTATCAACATTATTACATTTGGTAAGATTCATCACTTATTAGCATGTTATGAGAACACCTTTAATTTTATCAATTTTTGAGAACTTCTGAATAGGCTTATTGTTATGTTGTTATGTGCCACGATTTCCATCCAACTCATAGCAACCCTATGTACAATGAATGAAACACACTGCTTGGCTCTGAGTAGGATATAAACCATAATGTTAATTTCTAGGATAGATATAGACAAACAATGATTCTATATTTTGCAAAAATGCATCTTACATGGTTTCCTGTACCTCATTTCTACAGGAGTTGCTTTTGTACATTTACAGTACCTTATTTTATCCATTCATAAAATGAGGAATAGTTTCCACCTACTCACTTCATAGGATATTATGAAAATTAATGAGGTAATATATGTAAAACTCTAGAAGCCTTTAAGTGGTGCTATAAAAATTAGTGTTTTATCACAGTGGGCAGGTTCTATTTTTTTCTTAATGACTCCCAACAAAAAGAGAATAGATAGTTAATAAGTGATATACTGAGAAAGAGAAGGTGGCATAAAGGAGAAAAATAGAATGGACTATCTTTTTGACTTATTGAACATGTCTTTCTTTCTTTCTTTCTTTCTTTCTTTCTTTCTTTCTTTCCTTCCTTCGTTTTTTGGTAAGGGGACTAGGAAGCTGAACTCAGAGACTCAAGCATATTCTGACCTCTACCACTGAGCTGTAATCACAGCCTCAATTTTTATTTTTTATCCAGAGCCAGGGTCTCTATAAATTACACAGGTTAAATCTGACTTTAAACTCTCAATTCTCCTGCTTCTGCCTCCTAGGTCTCCAGGATTGGGATTTCAGTGGTACGCTGACACACCCCAGTGAGTATTTTCAATTATATGCAAACACCAAATATTTGGCAGCTACCTGGTTTCTTCTTAGAGTTATTGGATGGAACTAAGGGAACATTCATGAATCTTCATAATTCAGATGACCCATTCTCTTCCCTTCCAATCTATGCATCATGGTTTATTACAATGAATAAAATTCATTCAAATATAATTTTCTATATATTATCAACATATTCTTCTTATACAATCTATGCTTTTCTTATTAATGATGTTTTAATATTTTGGTCTTATAAAATCCTTCTGTGTATATAAGTATGAGATCATATAATAAGATATTAAACTGGAGTATTTTCAGATTTATGTGCAGGGAAACAGAAAGTACTAAAGAAAAGCATAGGTGACAAGACTTGCCAAATCTCCAAAAAGGGCAGTAGAAGCTAGCTACACCCTCCCCCAAATATAGTCCTGGAAAAACTCTTTGGCAATCTTTAAAGAACTTGGAAATACAGAGGAAATTGTTGGTGAAATTTGGGTGGGGTAGGGATGGAAGGCCTTTGTCCTTACAGCAGTCCTGAGGAGGACAACACATAGGATTCATATATGTTCACAAAACTGGGAAAGCATGGTATTTGGTATGAGGTTCAGACATTATTGTTTCAAAGGACAAGAGACTGGCTTGAATATCTTGAGACAGTGAAATTCTAAAATAATATTATTTCAAAAATAATTCCACTAACATTGATCAGGGATTAAAGTTGCATGCTTCTCAGTGATGTAATGAACCTGAGTTATTAGTTACTTGGAAAGGTTCTTTCAAAATACAGAAGAAGAATACAATTGAATGCCTAGAAGTTGAGTAAGAATCTTTGCTAGTGATGCACCAAAATGTAGCTAGCAGTGTCAGTGGATGTGAGAGATCTCTCAGTCATAAGAGAGGTATTGTGTGAAAATAGTAAGAAAGTACACTAATGGGCATGAAGGTGGCTTTGTACCATGGTTTCTTTATACCTGCCTATATTCTCTGACCTCACCATCATTGGATTTAGAGAAAGGAAACAGAATATTAAAGTAGGAAGAAACTTATTTTAGACTCTTCCTCTTGCTGTTGGATGCTGTAGAGTCAGATCTGACTCATAGCAACCCTATGTCCCACAGAAGGAAACATTGCCCAACACTGTGCCATGCCAACTATATTTTTATGTTCAAGCACAATGTTGCAGTCACTGTTTCTTCTCATTTTGAGTTGCACCACATCAACAAAAGGAGGTCCCAGGAGTTTTAATCCATTCTCGCCATTTAGGCCCACTCTACTTTGAGAAGACAACTCTTCCCCAGTCATTTATTGAATGCATATTAATCTGGAGGACTCATTTTCTAACATTATAGATGACAGGGGTTCTCTGCTATTCATAGAATTTCCAATAGCTAATTTGTTAGGGAGTAGGATGCCATGTCCTTCTCCCTAGGCTGTCTTAATCTGGAAGCTCAGCAGAAACCTGTCCACCATAGGTGGCCCTGTTGATATATGAAATACTGATGGCATAGTTTTCATCATCACAGCACCACACAAAGCCCCCACAGCAAAAGGAGCTTAAATGAGTCTTTGTTTTGATTTTAATTCATGAGAAATCCTTTTAATACCTTAGGACTATAAAATCAGTCAAGAGATATGTCTATACTTTTATTCAAGGACAAAGAGGAATATGTCTCCAACGTAGTTTGAACAAGAAGGAGGAGGAATAAATCAAGTTGTTTTCTGTTCCACCAGCAATCCCATTATATACATATTATGGACTATGCCAGACATATATCACATACCATATATTGCTTAAGTACTAAAAAATTAAATACAAGAGTAATTAACTTGCAAATTATTCTAAAACAGGAAATTAAAAGAGGCAAGATTAAACCACATTTTGTCTTCAGCATCCATTCTCTTTATTGTACTATATATTGTATCTCTTTTGTCCAAATATTTATAACTATGCATTCATATCCCTACATACGTGTATCTATACATGGGTGTGTATAATTTTTTTTGGTCTGTTAGTAACATGGTCATTTATTGTGAGGAAATACTCAGCATGCTTTAGTTATTCTACTTTCTGAGATTGTATAATTTTATTCATGCATTTCCATGAGTTTTATAAATAGGAAAGGGAATTATCTTCTACTATTTGTGGTGTGAGGAAGAAAGAAAAGAGCAGAGAAAATATAAGTCCAAAACTTAAGTTTAATTGACAACTCTTGGGTAATATTTTAGGTTGTCTTATATTTTCAAAATAAGTGGAGCCTTTATGAAAATGACTTCTAGTTTTGTTTTGCTCATTTTCTTCTTTAAATCGAATGATTAGCATTAGATTGATTTTTATTTGAGCTCAAGTGCATAAGATGAATTTAATACACAAAGAAATATGCTCCTTTCTTTCCATTTTCAAAATAAAATGAGCATGCTTTCTTTATGAGTATGCCATGGTGGAAGGTACTTAGGTGTTTTATGCTAAAAAAATACACTAGGATCTTTTCATTACTTTCTTGTATAGGTTATATGAGAAATTTGTATCATTTAAACTAGCTTTAAAATGGTTTACATTAAATATATTTTGCTTTGTGTGTATAATAATACCATGTGTTTTAAACATTATTATGAATACATCATTATTTAATGATTTGGAGTGTTGCATATGGAGAAAATTTCTGAAAGCCACATATGGGTTTCAAAGAATGGGTTAGTAGCTAGATGGTATGGATTTGAAATTTGGCTGTATTTTTGTGCTCTTGAACAACACGTTTAATTTATTTCAAGTATTGAGGGTTTGAGCTCAAGGCACTCCACCACTGAGCTGCACTTCTAGACTCCCTTTCTCTTTCTTTCTTTCTTTCTTTTTCTTTTCTTTGAGATAGGGTCTGGCTAAATTGTACAGGCTGCCTCTCTCCTCAAACTCACAATCCTCCTGCCTCAGCCTATGGATTCACTGGGATTATAGGCTTGTTTACTTTCTTTTCTTCTTCAGAGAACATTAATAAAATATGTTTGCCTCCAAGCCAGAGGAGTTTATATAGTCTATCATGGTTTGACTTTAAATTATGTCCCAAAGGTCACAGGTTTTAATGTCAAGTCTACAGCTGTTGGTGCTATTCTGGGAGACTGTGGAGGTGTATCTAATTTGGTTAGGGATATTCCCCTAGAGGATTTTAACCCCAGACCTTTGGCTACAAGCTCACTCTGCTTCCTGCTCACAAAGCTATATGGTTGTTTGCCATGGGTCCTGCTTCCTGCCATTACCATGCCTACCCCATCATCATTCCTGACTGAGCTACTAACTGTGAGCTCTCAACAATTTCCTTTTCTCCATAAATTTGTTTTGTTTGGTCTTCCTGCTACAGCAATGACAGGTAAATAATACAAAAAATTGATACTGAAGAATGGAGTTGTTGCTGTTCAGAAATCTAGCCATGTGGTTCTTAGGTCTTTGGAACTTGTTTTGGGGAGGAATTTGAAAGAGCTTGGATATATGGACAAAAGAAATCCTGGAGAGCCTGAAGAGCAGTTCTCAAGGGAGTAAGGAAGAACAGAATCCTGCTACCACTAGAAATGCAGATGAGTCTCAAAGGGTTTTAGAAGAAAATGAGGACTCCATTAGGAATGGAACTACAGTGATTTGTGTTATATTCTAACAAAGAGAATCACTGCATTTTCTCCAAGCCCCAAAGGTTTGAATGAGGCTGAATTTAAAAGTAATGAACTGATTCACTTTGTGAAATATCATAAGAATGAAGAGACAGTGGGGTTATAATTACTGCTTGCTATACTCAGCAAGATTTATGGAAAAATAAAGAAAATGGCAGAAGAGGAAGATCTGAAAATGTGCAGTTTGAAGACAGAAAAAGCTGTGTCTTGTCTAAGGTCACTTAGGACAGGGCTGATTCAGACCAACAGTCTTTAGTTGTTAAAGAGATAAACTAGAGCTAAGAATAGCCTAGGACTGCGGTTTAAATCAGTTGGTAGAATGCTGCTCAACACTCCCTGATTTGATACTGGGCACTACAAATACAGGAGAAAGACATACTAACAGACTCCCAAGGCAATCCCCAAACAATCAGCCATTAAAAACCCTATGAGGTCACTATAAGTTGAAGAAGACTCAATGACATCTAACAAGAAGGAAATCCTTGACCTTTTTGCTGGGACCAAAGAAATTCCATAGGAGCACAGCAAGAGTTGGCCAGACCCCTCTCATTTAAAGCTTTAGGGTGAAAAAAGGGGAGTTTCTGAAAAAGCTGTCTGGTGGATGCACTCCTGAAATAATGCTGCCCAGGGAAATGATTTCTCAGCCTGGACATATAGAGGACATCATTATAGCTATGGTTCATGAAGGTGGAGCTACCTCTTATGCCAGCCACAAAACTTATTGTTGTCCCCCATGTGGTTTGGGTTTTGTAGGCATGCAGAATTCCAGAGCTAAGGGGTTATGGAGGCTTCCACCAAGCTGCCAGAAGACAGCTTGAGAGTCAATGTGTACCAGGGTCAAATGACCTGTGTAGAGCCCCCGAAAGACTGATGTATAAAGCTTTGACTATGGTGTCTAAGCAGCAATGGAGACCACAGATGTTGGAGATGCCAGCAATATGAACCATCTCCCCAGGAAAGCTACTACTCTGTGGAGCCAACTGAAGAGGGCTACTTTCAACAATGCCAAAGGAGTGTCACTGCCCAAGCCTCTTCCAGCTCAAATGATACCATATGTTAGATGTTAGATGATGTCATGTGTGCCAGATACCAAACTTTCAACCCCATAGGTTTTGTTTGTTAAGTGAAATATCTGTCTTGCTAGAGACTGATCTTTCTTTTCTGTGCCCCCATTACTCCCTTTGGCACGGGATTGCTAACTCTATGCCTATATATGCTGGAAGGATATAGTCTATTTTTGTTTGTCAGGAGCTCCCAGCTAAGATTTACTTGAGTCTCAGTGGAGACTTGGAATTGGGCATTTAAGCATGGTTGAGACTGTTAAAACTAAATAAGCCTAAATGGAGTGAAGAAAGTGTTGACTTATGTAAAGATATTAACAATATTTTGTATAACCATGTTAAAATAAACTGGTAACATTATGAATAACAGCAGGGATTTGAAATTCATTCTCAAACCTCTTCCTGGCTTAGCACCAAATAATGATGAGACCTGAAGAAGGCACTTAATTTCTCTGGATCTCAGTTTTCTCTTTAATTAAAAGAATTTATAAGTTGAACTATATAAGTAAAATTTTCTTCCACTTCTAAAGTCATAATTAGTATTACATGAGTAGCATTTTTTGGGACAATCTAATAGATATCTACCTGTTCATTAAAGATCACATAGTTTTCTACTGTCAATTAAGTGGAATAAAGGAAGTCAATTATTACTAGGTAACTAAGATGATATTATGGGAGAAGGATATGGTAATCCACTCCCAAGGCAATCCCAAAACAGTCAGCTTTTGAAAACTCTATGAGGGTCACTTTTTTTTTTTTTTTTTGCCTGTAGCTGTAGCCCTGTGGCATCTGATCCCCTCAGATCTCAGAAGCTAAGCAGGGTCGGGCATGGTTAGTACTTGGATGGGAGACCACCTGGGAACACCGATGCTATAGGCTTGGGAGAAGGACCCAGCAACCCACTCCCAAAAATCAATCTGCCATTAAAAACCCTATGAACAGCAGAGAGCACTAACAATAGTGTTTCACCTGTTGTATGTAAGGTTGCTATGAGTCGGGTACCGACTCGATGGCACCTAACAACAACAATGAGGGTCACTATGAGTCAGACACAACTTGATGGCACCTAACAACAAGATTATAGATATTATGGGGGAAAGGATGTGGCAATCCACTCCGGAAGCAATCCTGAAAACAATCAGGCATTGAAAACTCTATAAAGTCACTACAAGTCTGACTTGACTCAGTGGCACCTAACAACAACAAAGACTATGGTAAGCCCAAGAGGAAACAGAAAATTGGTCATATCCATTAAGAAATTAAACAAGTATTTGTCAGATACTCACTGAACTTCACATCTGTACATGATACTGATGATGCATTATTTCATAAGGAAACAATATCTACTTTTAAGCTTGTATTTTGTTGTTAGGTGCCACTGAGTAGGGTCTGACTCATAGCGACCATACATCCAACAGAACAAAACACTATCCAACATTGTGCCATGACTGGCACTATTGTCAGTGCTTGTCTGACTTCATAGGATTTTCAGTGGCTGATTGTTTTGGGAGTTGGTTTCTGGGTCCTTCTCCAAAGCCTGGGAATACAGTACCCACTATTCGGTACCCCATATTCCCAGACAGTCTCCCATCCAAGTACTAATTAGGCCTGCTCCTGCTTAGCTTCCAAGGTATGATGAAGTCAGAGGCAGGGGTGGTACACCTTAGGCACGTTCAAGCTATTCACATATAAATGGTTAAAAGTGGTGGCAAATAACCTTAATGATTTTTCGTTGTTTAAAGATCAAAAGCACTAGAGTAAACTAAGCCTAGGAGCAGAATTTGTCATTCAAAAACTTAAATGTTGAATAATTAAGTTGTGAAATATAACAAACACACAGGTTGGAGCTCAGAAGCAATTTTAAGTAGGCCTTTTCATTTTGTTCATCATCTCTTCCTCACACCTTATTTTAGCTGCTTTTTCTCTGATAGTATTTAGTTTATTCTCCAAGGGAGAAAACATGGCTGCCGTGAACTAGTGAGTTCTTAATCTTATTGATTGACCCACCAGGGGAAGAGACAGTGATATGTAGCATTCATTTGTCTGTTGTCCAAGTCTAGAGATCTTGCAGAAAGAATTAGATTGTCACAGATAAACTCAGGAATGTATTTAACTAATTGAACTCAATCATAGACTAGTCAGATTGTTCCAAGACTTAATGTCTGACCAATGAGCATGGAAAACTAGATAGTATTCAAGAAGTGTCTGGATAAGTTTAATTCTTTAGTTGGTAGATCACAATACAGTTAAGCACATTCACAAAGGGACATATTATCCAGGAATTAAACAGGAAATGTTGGGAGTTTTGAACTTCAACATTTCATTCTATAAAAATGGCCATTTATTTTAGAAATTGACATTAAAAAGTTAATAATGTTATTCCTGAAATAGTAAGGAATCAAGAATATGTGTTTTACTGTGTATATAATAGCAACTGGCAAATAGAAATTGGTGCTGAATTTGCTGAAGACATTCACTTTCTCCATATGAGATTCGTTTATTTTTAATAGTCACTTGGTAGTAATTTTGGGGCCAAATGCACAATGTCTGATTATTAGTGTAGTTTTATGATCTACTAAATTTGCTGTTTATAATGAAAAGCAGAATTATCTGGGGAAATTAGCAATCTGGGCTTTTAGAAAATATATATCTGGTTTTGTAAGGTTGACTGACTATACAATCCAAAAGCAGATAACTTAGTGTTCTTTAAATGCTATTTGACTAATACTCATGATTCCTACATTTTCCTCTTAAATTCTTTTCTTCATGGCATCTCAACTCCTCTTTTTGATCACTAAGAAAGCTGTAGCATAGCTATAGAAAATGTTTGTCTCATTAAAATTTAGCCTACTGCAAGTTCAGAGGGTTCTAAGCGTATGTATAATTTTATTTCCACTGGGTGATTTTTGTAATGTGTATGAGCCATTCTCTCTAATGGAAAGTGCAATAGCAAAGTACTTTAAATAGGCATTAATCCTCACAATACATTTGCAAGTTAGGTAAGCAACATGAAGCGTAGAACTATAATAAGCATTATCCACATTTACCCACCCTCATAGCCTGCAAACTTAACAACCACACATCATGAACAAAGGACATTTGCAAAAGGAATACCAGACATACAATTTGTATATTTCTTTTCTGATTATCATGGAAAGATGAAGTAAAAGGGGGAAAATCCCCAAAATGTATCTTTTGAGAATGAAACAACATTAAAATAAAAGAACACAAAACAACCCAAGGTAATTATCATTCAAGAGAAGAAATAAGATCTTCTTGTTGTTGTTAGGTGCCATCGAGTCGGTATCCGACTCATAGAGACCCTCTGTACAACAGGGGAAACACTATTGTCAGTGATTCTCTGCCGTTCATAGGGTTTTCAATGGCAGATTGATTTTTGGGAGGGGGTTGCCAGGTCCTTCTCCCAAGCCTACAGCTTCTGGTGTTCCCAGGCGGTCTCCCATCCAGGTATTAACCAGGCCTGACCCTGCTTAGCTTCCTAGATCTGACGGGATTGGATGCCACAGGGCTACAGTTGCAGGCAAGATCTTATTAGGCAACCATATATAACTCTCTGGATATTGATATGATAAAAATATTCACCACCTTCAACCTTATTGTGATAAAGGCTCTTTTGTTCCTTAATTGACATATTAACTTATTTTTGCACAGTGATCCAGTTGATATACATCATTAACTTACTGTATTCTATATTTAGAAATCAAAACAAACAAATAAAAACCAAAGCATACAATAAAGAGACTTTAGATTGTAATCATTTCCATGCAGAAAAGATTCCTGCATATATTGCCTGCCTATATTATAGTACACTGAGTTGTATTGTACTACTACACTGAATTTTGTAAAAGGGATGTTGTTTTAGTGAATAATTTATGTTTTGATTTATCTTGGACAAAGAACAAATACTATAAACCACATTGGAGATATTTTGGGTTGAAGTAATCTGTTGTAAGCATATGTGGAATACAGAAAGTGGCATATCAGCACTAAAATAACAAAAACAGTAATTCTTCAGAGTAAGCTTCATTTACACATGTCAAACTATCAGATTAAAATATTTTTGTTTTTATTTTTAGTCATCTTCACTTTTCAATGAAATTGAATTATTTGCCATTATTCTTGATTGGGCAAAAGTGAGTCTTATGCTGCTAAATCAATGTTCTCCTCACAACCACTACTTTATCTAACATGTGGGTTCATTTTCTACATGAATATAAAGCTGCACTTAAATAATAATCCTAGAGTATTTTGTTGTTGTTGTTAGGTGCCGTCAAGTCGAGTCCGACTCATAACGACCCTATGTACAGCAGATCGAAACACTTGCCGATTCTGTGCCAGGCAAACCATCTTATTTATGTTTAAGCCCATTGTTGCAGACACTGTGTTAATCCATCTGGTGGAGGGTTTTCCTCTTTTCCGTTGACCTGCCACTCTTCCAAACATGATGTCCTTCTCCAGGGATTGTTCTCTCCTGACT
>VMDO01029392.1:0-22690 GCA_007922755.1 Pedetes capensis | reverse complement strand
ATCCCCTGGCTTGAAGGGGTGTCCTGTCTCTGGTACACTTATGGGCACTTTTCTTGTACCTAGTCACGTGTTTCCCACAGGACAGTCCCTAAAGCCTGCATCTGCTCCGGTAAAGTTATCTTTCCCTTTTCATGAAAATCACCTGTTTTCTGTCCTAAGATTGGAAGCAAGTGTCCAAATGGAATTTCATAAGGTGAATGCCCAGTTTTGGGGCAACAAACACAAAAATCATATTGGATTGATGACTTTTACCACAGAAAGTGGGCTTGCCAGGCCTGATGCTCTTCATGTTCCTCTCCAATACCTCAAGAACTGATTTCTCACTGCCTCTGTATGTTATAATTTCTCCTCTGGGAAAAAATCCTCTTCCACCTGTCACCTTTGACTGGGCTACCATTGCAAAGTGAAAGAAAAGACATCTTTGAAACCTTGGACCCAACTTGAAAGTCCATCCATTTAAATGATTAGACAAAAGTACTTGGAATTCAATTCTGTCAGGGTCCAATGCTGCATTTCATCTTGGAGCACTAATCCAGTGCATGATGTATTGCAGGAAAACACACCAGGTAAATGGAAAAATACATGATCTCTCCAATGACGATAGCATTTAGATTTACCTTGCTTTGAAAAAGACCTGTGTAATGCAATGAATGGAGGAATTATTTATTCGAGTAAACAATTATTTATTTGTTTTTCAGACCAAGAACCCTTGGGCTGTTGCTCCTGGGTGGTGACGAGTCAAAGCACCATGACAGAAGGGCAACAGGTGCTGATACACTCACCTTATGGGTGTTTGGAGAGGAGTCTCTGTGTGTGGACTGTGTGAGTGTGTGTGAATAATATGTGTAAAGACCTACATTAAAAATTATGAAAATGTAAAACAAAGATAAAATGTATTAAAATGTTGTACTTTCCCACAATGAGGAATGTGAATCGAATACAACAGGAAGTAATTGTCAGAAGAAAATACAAATATCTCTTATTATGCTTAAATGGTTTAACTTTCATATACTTCTGGGAGTTCTTTAATGAAAATTTACAGTAATATTATTTGCACACAAAGGTAGTAAGGCAATATGCAGGTTATTAGAAAATGTAAACATTTTCAATTAGAAGTCATTGACTATTGAAATCTACAAATACAAATATTTCATAACATATTCAGATTAGAATCTACATGAGTGGATAGAATTACCACCATACCACACTGACATCCATTTTATCACATCTTTGAGTTGAAAAATGACAAGTATGGTATGTCCTCGCATGTGACACCACCTGGAACTACGGCATATGTAAGTCAGTGGAAGAAATCTGAAGTTCTAGTGCCAGTCAGCCACAGGAAACCATATGAATCTCATTGAATCACAGATAATTTTGCTGGGCATTTCACAGGGTTTGGTGGTATATCTTTCTCTTGTAAATAGGTTGGCTCTGTTTCCAACTCCACTTGGCTGCACCTCACAGGCAGAAAATCAATTATTTCCAGAGTGATTACCATGTTCTTCTCCCTAAAGTGCCTGTCTTGAAGCACAGCAGGAACAGGTCCTTCCCATGTGACTATGAACCATTCTGATATACAGTGGGAATGGTTTTTAGCATCAAAGCACCTTGGATGCCGCCACAGCACAGCGTGACTGACATGTGTTGTTACTCACATAGAAATGCATTCATTTTCTCCTTGAAATTGTGCTTGGAAAGCAAGTTGTTCAATTCACTCTCCAGGCTGGAAAGAAATACCTTACTGTGATTCTGCAGTTTATAATTTGCCCCCCACCAACACATGTACTACCAACTCTCATTTATGACTTTCCCACCTGGGCAGGGTGAAAGAAATCAGTTCTATGTAAATTTTGGATTCAAACTGTTAGATCTAAGAATTCAAATTTGAATTCTTAGACCTAACAATTCAAATACAAGCTTTGGAATTTCAGGCTGCATTCCATTTTCAGCATTAAATCCTGCCACAAGGGGGCGCAGGGAATGCCCCAGGTACTTGCCTTTCTCAACACCAAGTTAAAGTACTCACAGGGTTCTCAGTACCTCAGCTTGTTACTCAAGACTTGTTGACTTGGTGGGATTTTCTGACACAGAATGTGTGCTCCCTTTGTAGGATGCGCTATTTACTTTGCCTGACCCTGAAGGGGAAAGTATTTTCCATCACTTCCAGTTATGTATTCATCGCCCCTCCCATGGGCTAGATAGTTCCAGGTGTTCTCACATGCAAGGACACATCAGACATGTCATTCCTCCAACTCGAAGATCTGAGGAAGTGGATGTCAAAGTGGTCTGGTGGTAGCAGTATCCATTAACATAGCTTCAAATATCAATATGTTCTCAATTTTTTGGATTTCTATATTTAATAACTGAAAATATATACAATTACTAACAATCTGCATAACACCGCATTAAACATCTTTGCGTGAAAATATTATGATTCTAAGTGCCTGGCAATCCACTTCCAAGGCAATCCCGAAACAGTCAGCTATTGAAAACCCTGTGAGGGTCGCCATGGGTTGGATACCGACTCGACAGCTCCTAACAACAACAACAACAACAACAATTGTTCATCTAAACAACACCCAGAATTATATCCAAGTCAAACTAGCGACACTAAGAGATATGTATATCTTATTCTCACAGTTGCTTCCAAGACAATTGGGTTCTCTTGTCCTCTTAGTGCACAAGATTAAAATTAATAATACAGTAGATCTTTCTTTCATATCTTCTTCTTTTTTAACTCTCAGTTATTACCTATATATTATACACACACACACACACACACACACACACACACACAAGCACACATTCCAACTCAAAGAGCCACAAGATGGGCATATCAGCACCACTGCCCTTCTGTCATGATGTGTTATTTCATCCACACCCAGGAGAAACAGACCAGGTGATCATGCTCTGATAATCAATAAATACTTTAAACCCATTAAAAACGTTCTCTCTTCAATTTTATTTCTCAGGAATTTACAAAGCAATGAGAATGTGAATACTATCATTATTGATGAATGAGAACAAGTACTGTGGCAAGTAGTTGGAGTGTTTCCCTGTAACAGTTCTTGCAATGGATTGGGGCTGTATATTTCACACACGCACACAAACTCCACTCCAAAGAGCCATAAGATGAACATATCAGCAACCACTGTTCCTCTTCCATAACATGTTGCCTCATCAAAACCCAGGAGTAACAGACCAGCTGGTCATGCTCAGAAAATCAAATATATGCTTATAAATGTAAATAAAAATTTCTTCTCTTCAATGGTATTTCTCAGGATTGTGCAAAGCAACATGAACCCGAGTACTGTTGTTATTGATGAGATCAAGTTCTTTTCCATGTAGCTACTGCTTTTCCCTGCAAAATGTCTTGCCATTATTTGGGATGCAAATGAAATGAAGCCTTGGATCCTAAAAGAACTGGATTTGAATTACTGGACTAAATATTTGAATGGGTGTGCATAAGGTTAGATGGAATATTTCCAAGAGGTCTTTTTTTTTTCACCTTGCCGTGGTGGCACAATCCAAATAAATTCTTGGAAGTAGATTTTTGCCATTAGGGAAATTACACCGTGCTATGCTGGAAGATCTTCATATGGAATTTATATTGAAATTTGTATATATTTTTCCATTTCACCAAATGAAAGTTATTTGAAGATTTTACTATTTGGCATTTAAATGTATTTCTCTCTAAATAGCTCCATCACATTTATTGAAATACTGAGAAGGGTTTGATTTGTTCAAGTAAATATAGTAAACAGCATATGGGTTAAAATAGGAAAATAACAAGATGATAGACCCTAAGAGGTGGAAAAGAAATTCCATTCTCACTGGATTTCATAATCACATCAGCTTCCTAAAATTAAATCTGTTTTATAAACCTTCTTATCTGATAAGTATATGGCATCAAATCTGTGGAGATAATGCTCTTCCAGATATTTGAAAGTAACTTCAGTCCACATTCATGTTCACTAACTGAACACATGGTGTGTTTTGGTACTTCATTTCTGAGGTGTAATCACTCTGTGCCTTCTTATGCACCTTTCTCCTCTCACTTCACAGTGGGTACCTATATTAGTGCTGCCTTCAGCAACATGGAAAAAACTGTGGATCTAGGACTATCCCAAGGCATTATTGAGAAGTAAATGTTTTTATTAAAGGCAACTACCCAACAGTACCCGTACGTCTGTCATCTTGTCATGCTGTGGAGGCTTGCATTTTGCTGTGAGGCTGAAAGCTATGCTGTCAGTATTTCAGATACCAGCAGTCCTAACCCTATTAGACAGGTTTCAGCTGGGCTTTCAGACTAACTTAGTCTAGGGAGAAGGATCCTGCAGCCCATTCTCAAACAATTAGCCATTAACAACCCTATGAATAGCAGAGAAGCACTGCCATAGTGCCAGAATATATGTCCCCCAGGGTGGAAGGCATTCAAAGTTGCCTCCTCAAAGAAGAGTCAACCTTAATTATGGGAATGTAGTAAAGTCTTTGGGACCTCCATTTGCTGATGTGGTATGACTCAAAATGAGATGAAACACAGTGGCTGCAATAACGGGCTCAAATATGTAAAAAAAAAAAGAAGACTGTGTGCATGGTACAATATCAGGTAGTGCTTCATTCTGCTGTACATAGGTTTGCTATGAGTTGAATTCATCTCAGTAGCACCTAACAGACAGTAAACCAGAAAGTACTTCATCTTTAACGTTCATATATTATTTTCTTTTTGTTAACAAATGTTGGTGAGATACAGAATAAGTCTTTTGCTGTATCCATCATGCTACTGTCACATCACTGTTGCTTACACATTCATCCACTTACATATTTTACAGAACCATTTAAACTGAAGAGGAGAAGGAAAGAAGAGAGAAGAAGGAATTTTAATTCATATGATTTTTGTTACATATTAATTAGTATGATTTGATCACATATTAATATGATTTTATTACCTATGATTTACTTTTATTACATATTAATTAAAATTTCTCTTCTCTCTTTATTTCCTTCTCTCCTTTAGTTTAAATAGTTCCATAAAATAGGTAAGTAGGTGAATGTGTAAGCAACAGTGATGTCACAGTAGCGCAGTGGATAGAGCACAAACTTGTTATTGTCAGCTGGGGTTTAGCTTAGTTGATAGAGTGCTGCTCCGTCCTTCCTGAGGACCCAGGTCCAATTACTGGTGGCTCAAAAAAGAGAGAAGAATCTGGCAATTCACTCCCGAAACAATCCAAAAAGTATCAGCCTTTGAAAACCCTATGAGTGTTGCTGTGACTCGAGGACACCTCACACCAACAGCAATAAAAGTCTCATGTAATCGTGGGTTATATTCTCGTTGATTTTTTCTTTTCCCTTATTTTTTCTCATGTGTTAATATGGTTCTATAATATATATTGAGATTTTCCCCTTCCAATTTGACCTACTGTATTCTTTCTTCCCCTTCCCCAGCCTCTACTCTCACATGCTAATCCACTCCCCCTTCTTTTTACCCTGCTTATATTTTCCCTGAGATATTTATGATTGTTCATTTTTATAAACCTACATATGTATAGTTTTCTTTCCTCCTTTAAGTTAGATTCAGCTCCCACAGGTAAGTGAAAACACATGGTATTTCTCTTTTTGGGAAGGGGTTTTTTCACTTAAGATGGCATTCTCAAGTTCCATCCATTTTGCTGCAAATGACATAATCTCATTCTTCTTCACTTTGAGTAATAGTCCATTTTGTATATATGCCCCAATTTTTCAGTCCATTCCTCTGTTGATGGACATCATGGTCGATCCCATACCCTGGCAATAATGAAGAATGCTGCATTAAATATGGAGGTGCACGTGTCCCTGTGTATATATACCTGTGTATATACACATATTTATACATACATAGGGCTGGGGTTTAGCTCAGTTGGTAGAGCACTGCTCTGCAGTCTCTGAGGTCCCGCGTTCGATTCCCAGCACCGCAAAATGGGAGAAGGACGTGGCAACCCACTCCCAAGGCAATCCCGAAAGAGTCAACCATTGAAAACCCCATGACGCCAACCCTATGAAAACCCTATGAGTTGGACTCGACTCGATGGCACCTAAAAACAACAACAATACATACATATTTATACATACATACACACATAAATCTAGTATATATGTATGTATATATATATTGTACATAGGATTTTATGTAAAAGAGATCTTTTTTAACTTTTTTTGAGTAAATATCCTCTATGATATAGAGTAATGGCATTTATCAGTAGTATGATTATGTAAGAATTTCCCAACAAGTATTGCAAAAATCGATTTTCTCAGTTTACCATCCAAGCAGGGCCTAGCCCTCTAGATAGAGCAGCCTTGTGCATTGTCACCAGTATGCTCCACAACAACTGATGTTTGTCTATCTGTGCAATGACATAACTAGAACTGGAAGTGATATATTAGACTTAATTTCCTGATAATGAGGGATAAGAGTTTTACTATATTTCACTATTCTCCTTAGTTTTAGCACACACACACACACACACGCACGCACACACAAACATATGTGTATACATACACAAATATATATATATATATATATATATATATATATACATAAAATATCCAACTTTCAGTTTTTAGTTTATCAGTGTACTCACTGATAGATCATGCCAATTCAATATGGGTTCTCTAAAGGATCCATCTTAGGCAACTTCTCACAAAGTCCTTGCTTCAGCCTGCACTGTGAAGTCTGCAAAGGAAATCTGTCCCTTCACTTCTCCCCAGGCCTTGGAAGGGTCCATCTTGTTTTTAATATCAAACAGAGCATCATAAATTCCTGGGACTGACTCCCGTGCATACTTCTTGTGGCATCTTGCAGCATAGATGATATGCCTGTTGATAAAATAATTTGCTATTAGTCATACAAAAAATATACAAGAATAAAAATAGTACTCTACAATCCGGAATGCATATCTCTAGTTTCATGATTTGAATAAGCCACTTGTCAACTGTAATTTGAAGTACAGTAATATACTAAATTAGTTTATGAAATATGTATACATATACATATAAGGCACTGGAACGCTACCACTGTGGCATTCCATCTCATTAGACCTCGGAAGCTAAGCAGCATTAGTACTTGGTTAGTACTTGGATGGAGATCTCCTGGGAATTCCATGTGCTGTAGGCTTGGGAGAAGGACCTAGCAATCCACTCCCTCCTAAAACCAATCAGCCATTGAAATCTTTATGAATTGTAGAGAAGCACTAGCAATACTGTTTCATCTGTTGTACGTAGGGTCACTATGAGTCAGACACCGAATTGTGGGCACCTAACCACAACAACATTGAAAGATGTGGCCTCTTCTTGTGGTTTGGTGATCTGACTCATTCTGTAATACTCAGCATGATCAACTCAGGGACAGATGGTACTCATCAGTAGTAAGTACACTTGTCAAAAGTTTAAATGCCAACATTATGTGAGGAGTAAATGAACACATGTACATTACATATTATACATATTTATATAATACAGGTTTATTATATGTTATGTGTACACATAGCTACAAATATATTTAAAATAGGAGAAGGGTAAAATATATGTAGCAAAATATAAACACAATTCCACAAAGACCAGATGGAATTGGCAAGATTTTTGTTCTATGCTTGTGTTTTTCTGAATCTCCTAAATTTCCTAAAATAAACATACATCCTTTATAATCAGAACCCCTCCCCCAAAATGTAAAAGATTGAGGAATCATGCTACATTATATGACAAAGCAATGTCATACATCTATCTTTTACTATATATACTTTGATATACTCTATTTGCTTAGAAGAAATCAAGTATGGTAGTGCAAAAAGAATTTTAGAGTGATCTTAGAGGGAGTAGTCATGTATTCTTGCCCATAGAAAGCCCTGTCTGGTAACCCTAAGGGATTGATGAATGCTCGCTCCAGAAACATCAGTTCATCATTCATAACTGTCAATAATATTGGGCTAAAAAGGAGATTAATACAATTATACATTTATGAAAATATGAGTACTACCCAACAAACAGAATATTCAGAACCAAATGAAATTCATTAATATATTTTAAATTTCTATAATATGCAATAAAACAACAATTTGATATGTTGTTAGGTGTTGCCCAGTGAGGTCTAGCATGAATTATATTTTAAATCTTATATGATTTTGCTAAGGCTTATGAAACTATGAAAACTGTGACATGTGCCAATGGAAAAACACAATAATAATTTTATGTATATTATAACAATTAATTGATAAACTTATGCACATCAATACAGGCAAAACTTATTTCACTTCAGACATCTTAATAATCTACTCAAAGAAGTCAAATCAATATTGAAATGAGAGAATCTATTAATGATTAATAAGGTGCTTAGCAAATTAGAAATATCTACCAGTGATAACGGGCTGGGATTTAGCTCAGTGAGTAGAGCGCTGCGCTGCAGTCTCTGAGGTCCCGAGTTCAATTCCCAGCACCACAAAATTGGGAGAAGGGCCTGGCAATCCACTCCCAAGGTAATCCCGAAACAGACAGCCATTGAAAACCCTATGAGGGTCGCTATGAGTCGGATACCGACTTGATGGCACCTAACAACAACAACAACAACCAGTGATAACAAATAACATTTTCTTATTTTTAAAGATAAACTTATCACAAACAAAAGAAATGCTGTTTATCCTATTCTCTTAACAATATTCATTCAAGTGCCTGCTGTATATCAAACACTCCTAGAGAGCTCATATTCCAAAGAGTAGTGTTGGGATTCTTATTATAATAAGAGAGAGTCAATACAATTCAAAATTTGTCAACAAGGCTTGAGTGATTCAACAATAAATTATTTAATTCAATATATTAGTTCTGTCATAATTTAATTGATGAATAAGAAATTGTAGGGAATATTATGGGATAGCCCCGGGGGATAGAGAGGAAGCATGATTGGGATCAAGTCCATCTAGCCCACCTGAAGGTCTGAAATCTCTGCCCCAGGGTAAGATGGCCTCCAATGACCCTTGTCCCACATCCAGGTCTTCTTGGCATACAGTGAGCCAAGCTGGCCCCTGCCCTCTCAGACCCCCTGCCACCTCACTGGTTACTCCCTCCCCATGCCCACTGATTGTCCACTAAACAACATCCCCTGATTGGCCAGAAAGTGACATGCAGTTTCACCCTTTATTTGAATGTCACTCCTTATTGATTGTGCCCAGCTCCTCGCACCACTACCTGATTGGCTGATTGCCATCTTGAGGCAGTTACCCAAAGACTATATAAACAGAGCTTGCTCGCCAGTGTGCAGTTCCAGAACTCCACTGCAGATGGGCCACACCATTGTTAGATCAAGAGAGAAGAGTGCCTGCCATCACAGAGGCCACCCCATCACAGGACCAAGATGGAGATCATCACAGAGGAGCAGAGGAGAAGAAGCAGGTCTTCGTGGAGGACTCCCAAAAGGCAGATTTCCTCATGGGGACTGGTCAATAAAATCTAAGCTAAAGGCATCCCAAAGTCATCTTTGACTCAATCATGCTCGCCAGTCCCAGAGTGTGGGATCCCAATTCCAGTTGGAGATGAAACGCTGGCCTTGTTGTGGCCCTGGGGTGGGGCGACACACAAGAAATAATCATTACAATAAAGAATAATTATTTTATTCATTAATTGAATTAGTTCTTATTTTTTAATAAGTTAGTTTACAAATAATATTACTCAATGATCTCTAACTGTTCTGAATGCTTATACACACTTTTTAATCTTCAGAGCAATTCTGCCACTTGCACAGGGTAATAGGTCCATTTCATAAACTCTATGGTATGTTACATAGACTGCCTTTAAACCTGCAATCCTCCTGGACAGCCTACTGAATAGCACCTAGAGAAAATGGGCTAGTTATTTTTATTTTTTGGGCATCAAAATCAGGGACTGTTTTATGCTAGGAAAACAGAATATACTTTGCGTTTGTAAAGTATTTATATTAGGATCCTGTAACCCTAACTGTTGGGCTGGGATTTAGCCCAGTTGGTAGAGCACTATGCTACAGTCTCTGAGGTCCCGAGTTCTATTCCCAGCACTGCAAAAATTGGAGAAGGACCTGGAAATGAGCTCCCAAGACAATCCCGAAACAGTCAGCCATTGAAAAGCTTATGAGGGCCACGATGAATTGGATACCAACTCAATGGCACCTAACAACAACAACAACAACCCTTACTGTAGTTAGGTTTCTGTACCTCAGAGAATTAGCAAGACATGAATAACTATTCTAGATTAAATTATCACCTTTCTTAGCATTTTAAATAACCCACTGGAAACACCCCACAGGCTGATTTATCTTTTTTTCATTGCTGTGACACTCTACCTTTGAACTACCATGGTAGATTTCACTATCACTGAGCTAAGTCTCCAGCCAAAGAAACTTAATATGTATATAATATCACATCAATAAGGAATCTATCAGAAGATAAGAGATTAAGATATTAAAAACTAAATCCATAACTGAACTCATATTTGAGGTAGAAGACAAAATAAATAATATCTAAGATGTTGGGCAAAATAATACGGAAAAGACTTTTAGAAATTTCCTGGATAATAAAAAGAGATACACACAAAAACAATGAAAGCTGGAAAAGAATAAAAGTTTTGACATTAATCCAGGGTAGAGGATTGACAAACATGTGGACTTAACTTTGCATTTTTAATTTCAAAACCAGAAAAGAACACTATTTCATCAATGTCCTTAGAAAAGTGAAAATAAGTGCGTATTTAATAATAAAAGAGAAGAATTGAGATTAAAAATATCGTTCACATAATATATTCAAAAAGGATGGAGAAATTATTCCATCCATTGTGTCGGGTCCCACTCGCTCTCAAGTGGGTCATGGGAGAAATTTGTTCTTAAATTCCTAACTGTTTTGTAAATAGTGACTATTAAAAGTGAAAACTGTTGTTGTTAGGTGCCCTCGAGTGGGTATCTGACTCATAGCGACCCTCATAGGGTTTTCAGTGGCTGACTGTTCGGGATTTACTTGGGAGAGGATTGCCAGGTCCTTCTCCCATTTTTGCGGGGCTGGGAATTGAACTCAAGACCTCAGAGACTACAGCACAGCACTCTACCAACTGAGCTAAATCCCAGCCCTGAAAACTGTAGAAAATACATTCTACTTTAAGCGGAGAAATTTGTAAAATGATGTTAGAAAAGAGATATGGAAGAGTAATTTATCCCACAGCATGCAGCCGTATCCCTGTGGCATCCGATTCCATCAGATCTCGGAAGCTAAGCAGGGTTGGGCCTGGTTAGTACCTGGATGGGAGACCACCTCGAAACACCAGAAGCTGTAGGCTTGGGAGAAGGACCTGGCAACCCCCTCCCAAAAAGCAATCTGCCATTGAAAACCCTATGAACAGCAGAGAAGCACTGACAATAGTGTTTCCCCTGTTGTACAGAGGGTCGCTATGAGTCGGATACCGACTCGACGGCACCTAACAACAACAACAATTCATCCCACACTCATAAGACGTACTCTGCTAAATTCATTCACATTTGGAAAATGTGTAAATCACATGTTAAATTGGCATGTGACATTACCTAATACATTGCATTTTTAAAATAACTTCCTATGCCTGGACCTGAATGAATGCAGAAACACTTTCATTTCTCAATGCTCAGTGTGGTCACCAAGGCAACCTTTCCTCAGCCATTATTAGATGTTATCAGGTGTGTCAAAGACCAAAGATACAACCTGAAAGTCCAGAATCTGTAGCACTTTGCACTTTCTACCAGGGTGTCTAAATGGGTCCCATGTCAAGGAAAAGCTACATGAGAGCTAGGACTTCCCTTCCACAAATTCACAACCTGGGTATACAAGGAACATAATGGGGAAATACATGAATTTCAAAAATTCAAAACAATCCTAGAGATTAGAATTTTGTAGCTCTGTAATCAGAAAGTAACTACATGATTCTTATTAACTAGGCTTATTTTACCTCTTTGGGAAGTTCCTCAATTTGTTGGTAACTGAATTCAGGAAAAACTATGAAAAAATATGAGTTCATATACTCAGCAGTTTATACACACCTGAAGACTCTGTGATCTGATTGGTATTTGCAGGTATAGTCACCCAGTGGCTCAGCGTTTCTGTGTGGTTCTCTGGTCTGGGCTCTCTGTACAGCAACTGCAACTTTCTGATGCGCCTCCAGACCTAACCACCTCCAAGTGCTTCTGAACAGAATACACTTTGTGTTTGGGAAGTCTTTACATTCAGATCCTAAGGCCCATCCTAATTAGGTTTCTGTCCCACAGAGTACTGGCATGACATAATTAACTGTTCTGGATTCAATTAACACCTTTCCTAATCTCTGAAGTTGCCCACTGGAAACACCTCAAAGGCTGGTTTATATTCTTTCTGTTGCTGTGGCACTCTACCACGTAGCTTCTTCCCCATGCCCTCCATTCCTGATTTACAATAAAAATGCCCACTGGCAAATTCATGAGTGAATTTCTAGGACCCTTCACTCTCTATTCCTGCCCCTACATCTGACAATCTTTCAATATGGTATTTTAACATACTTTTTCTCTTTATTAATTTCTGACTTTTTTCATTATTATCTAAGATTTTACAGCATCATTTAGCTCATGGCCTTTGAAATCCCGTACTCCTGATCAATTTCTACCTGGTTTTGGATTTAAAAGTCAAAATGATCGTGCTTCCTGTGGGTGGTCTGGGAAATATGGAAGTAGCATCTCAAATACCTGGCACCACTGGATGTTTAATTTTGAATTTAGGAAGAAGAAATATGTAGTACATGAAAAAATTCAGGTGATCTTGTTGAAAGTAATTTGTTCAAACACAAATTGCTAACAAATATATCTCAGTGTACACAATGAGATAGATTAAAAAATGGTTTACCATATCAGTCTTCACAGTATTTTAAAAATGTACTTCCTCCATTGAAAATCATACATATAAAAAAGCTATCAGTTACCAACTGAGTATAATCAAAATCTGTTAGGATTTTGAGTAAGGATATGCTTAAATAAATGGTGAACCTTACAAAATAGTAAATATGTGTGATAATTTTGGAAATACTTTTAAATTATGAATATATATAGACATAGAAAAAAACTGTACAGAAACAGTTCTAAAGACCGGGACTCCTTGGATATTCTAAAGGTAATAACTTAGGAATTTAAAAAATATAATTTCATTAAGTGTATTGCATGATCTTTTGGTAGTGAGAATAAGCTTCTTCTGAAAAAGAGAAGCTACTTTTATGAGAATAAGTTGTCAGATATATCTCTCACCTAGCTCAGTAATAATTATTTAGATCTCTAGTTATAATTTCTTTTATGTCCTATTTAATAAGCTGCAAGTGATTTAAGAAAATTGATCATTCTGCTATATATGTTTACAATAAAAGTTGTACTTATTTAGAGCCCAGACACATGATACACACCTGTAATGCACCTCTTCCCCGGAGGCACAGGCAGGAGGATTGCAAGTTCGAGACCAGAGGCAATCTGCATAATTTAGCCAAATGCTGTCTGAGAAAAAGTAAAAATATGGGCTAGGGTGCAGCTCAGTGGTGGAGTACTTGCAAAGCATGCAAGTGCAAGGCCCTGGATTCAACCTCCAGTACCCACAACCTCAAAATTGTAATTATTTAAATTTGGAGATTTCACTATTATTGAAAAATTTGAACTTCCATTACATTGGCGAACTGATTTTCAATTTTTCCTAAATGCAAATATGTGAAGAGTCACTATCAAACTATTAGAAACTATTAAGAGGTGAATAGATTCAATATTGCTGATGACATGAAACATATACCCTCCCATACCGCTGATGCTTGCAGATATGGATATAGAAGAACTTGAGTGCCTCTGGCCAACTAACACTAGACCTAGAAAAGAACCCTAATATATTTATTTGACAAAAACTGGCAAACATGAAACATTGCTTCAAAATTTCTCTCCTTATACATGTAATCAACATCCACAGCACACAAAAAGCTTTGTAAAATCTGGATTAGTTCATCAAACTGCATCCTGAGAGGGTGTGATGGAATTCTCCTGTTATCTCAGCACTGGGGAGGTTGAGGCAAGGGGATCCAGAGTTCCAGGACAATCTGGGTTACATAGCAATTGTAAGACCCTGTAAAAAAAAATTGGATCCTTCAGGTTCTAGGAGCAATTATCTTGATTTGTTAGGTCGTGTCATGGGTTGAATTGCCCCCACAAGATATGTCCAAGTCCAAGCACCTAATGTCTGTGCATATTATGTGTTAGTTGGCTGTTTAAAATTTTGTCCTAGGGATCAGACCCTGAGCTTTCCATTTGCTAAGCAAGTGTACTAACACTGAGCTACATCCCTAGTCCCTATAACCTTATTTGAAAATTGGGTCTTTGTAGATTTACTTATTTGAGGCTATAGAGATGAGTTCAAGCTAGATTTAGGGTAGATCCAAAATCTAGTAACTGATGCACTTCTAATATAGAGGAGGGAAATTTTTTATTAATAATTTTTAATGTACCACTTAATAGGTCTCATTATGACATTTCCATATATGCTTTTCATTGAGTATTGCTGACATAACTTCCTCTTTACCCTCTCAACACCCTTTTCCCTCATCCCCGTGCCCCTACCAATGGTCTCCTTTCTACTTGCACATTTTTTGTGAGAATATTTATCTATACATGTGCTTCCTGATTTTGATATTAACCAAATTTTTTTGTATAGTAATCGACGGTTTTACATCCTCAGCATTATTACATGAGTGATCTAGTCTGTCTGCATTATTGGCAGCATTTGATATTATTAATATTTTTCATTTTAGCTATTCTAGTAGGCTTTATTTATTTTTTTATCTTGCCCCATTTTTTTCCAACATACTCATAAATTTGTGCTTTTTAACATTAGGAGGAGGGGAATATTTGAAACACGCCCATCCGGGAAAAAATAGATGTTTAGTGCCATGGTACGTGCCTGTGACCTCTGCAGTTTGTGAGGCTGAAGCGAGATGATTGAGTGTTCAAACCAATGTCAGCTGCACAATTTAGCAAAATTCTGTCTCAAAATCAAAAAAGGGGCCAGGGGTACAGCTCCCTGGTAGAGCACTTGCTTAGGATCTGTAAGGCCCTGTGTTCAAGCTCTCAAGGACTATCAAAGGAAAGAAGAAGGAGGAGGAAGAGGAAGGGGAGGGGAAGGTGGTAGTAGGGAGAATGGAGAGGGGAGGGGGAGGGGCAAGCAGTGATTGCAGTGGCTGCAGATGGTGGTGAATGCCAGTAATTTCAGCACTCAGAAGGCCATATCAGGAGCTTTTTGAGTTCTAGTTTAGCCTGCGGCTACATTAATTTAAAGACTTTTTTCAGGCAAGTCTCAGTCAACTTAATCCTGTAATACACTTCTGTTCAAATTTTTCTCTAGTTTTGACATGTGTGCATACAGAGCTGAGTAGAATCTGACACAAAGATTAAGGAGGCAAAAAGGAGACAGACAAAGTGAACACAGAGAACTAGGCCTTTCAGTCCCATCTCAGTCTCCCCTTGGGATCTGCAGGTCAGGACAGGTGGTCTTCAAGATCCTGGAAAGAAACCTACACACCTATTATTGTAAACTACAGGGCAGAGGTTTAATCTAGGTTTTCCTTTGGGAACAAGCCCATGGTAACAAACGATTCTAGTAGGGATGAATTTACATTAATTATCTAGAAATATTTCAGGGAGTCTTGTGCAATTCTTTGACCATCTTATTTGCTTATTTTATCATCATTATTAGTCTGTTCATTGAGGTTAGATAGGATATGAATGAAAATATATCTGTGAAGCTAGGGAGGCATTGTCATACATATAGAACCATACTGTATATTATTTGGTAACCTGATTATTTTGTTTTAATGATATTGTCCACTGTCAGTAAATATAAATTTACCTCTTAACACCCATAGAAGCTACATATACTGGGCAGGGTGGTGCACGTCTGTGGAGATTAAGGTGGGAGGATGGCTTGAGTCCAGGAGTTTTAGTGCACCCTATGAGTCTGTATCTCTTAAAAAATAAAAATGAAAAAATTATAAAAATAGCTAATGTTATGTAATTTATTCCACAACCACTTTAAAATTATGTTTTAATTTCTTTTAATTGACTGGGAAAATTTTGTGTAATTACTCTGTACGACATGGTATTTTGAAGTATGTTTGCAAACATTTTAGAATAAACTTAGCTCATTAATATATGTATAACTTCACACAGTTATCAAATGTGTAATGAGAGCAATCCACTGTCTTAGCATTTTTGAGAATACTATATAGCTGAGTGCCCTGGTGCACGCATACAATCCCAGCTCCTCAGGAGGCTGAGGCAGGAGTATCATGAGTTCCAAGCCCGAGGCAGCCTGCATAGCTTAGTGAGACCCTGTCTCAAAAAGTATAAAAGGAGCTGGTGGGTGCAGCTTAGTGATACAGTGCTTTCCTAGCATGCACCAGGCCCTGAGTTCAATTCCCAGTATGGCAAATACACAAAAACAAACAAACAAACTAACTCCTGAACCACATAAGCTCTTATAGACCATAGTCATCATGTTATACAGTAGACATCTTGATGTCTTGAACTTACTTATCCTCACTGAAATTTCTTAGCCTTTGACCAACATCATCTCCACCCCTTCTCCTTCTCCATCTACCCAGAACCCTGGTAACCATCACTGTAATTCCTAATTCTATAAGATCAACTTTGTAGATTCCATGTTTGAGTGACACCATGTGTTTTTTGACTTTCTGTGCCCGGTAATTTCACTTAATGTACCATCATCTAGGTCCACCAATGTTGTCATAAATGGCTCAGATGTTTTCTTTTTATGTCTGAATAGTAATTGTATACTATTCATATATATTCATTATTCATATATACACATATATATGTATGTACAAACATACATTCATTATCCATGCTCTTCTTGAACTTTTCAAGATAGGACTCCAACATTTTCTTTTATTTCCTTCCTTCTTTCCTTCCTTTTTTCCTTTTTTTTCTTTTTTTGTATCCTTTTCTTCTCTTCTATTCTGTTCTCTCTGTTTTTCTTTTGTTTTGTTTTCTCTTCTTTTCTTTTTTCTTTTCTTTTCTTTTGTTATCTTTTGTGTGTTTTTATGGATCAATCCCCAGGCCTTCTTTATGCTAGGTGAGTGGAAGCCCAGGGGCCTAGATCCTCAGCCAGGCCCACAACTTTAAAGTGAAAATAAATGTGTGAGTGGCGAGAAGCAAAATGATTCTGACCCTATAACAGGAAGACATCTTCAGTTTTGTGTAAAAACTGAGAGGGAGTGACAGATTGTGTAAATGATTTTAAACCAAATGTCTTTGGATTAGCATGGGGGCTAAATACTATCCTACTCTTTAAAGTAGGATGATGCTACATACAACGTGAAAAATTAGAAAAGGAAAAACGGAAAGCTTCATTCACTACTCACCTAACTGATGCATATATGCAAGTCTCCTGGTGTCCTTAATTTGAAGAAGGTTTTGCTTAATGTTCAACCCTCTACCAGTATTAATATATCAAATAACACTGGGTAAAGGATAAACACTAGAACAGGATTTTCAAATAAATTCTCCAAGGAGTGTCACATACCTGAAGCTTCCTGCTGGATGCTCTGGTGACTCCTAACCAAGGTATTGACTCTCCCCTAAGGCCACCTCTGCCAATGCCAAAACAGAGGCAATGCTCCAGGCTGTGTAAAAGCTTTGACCTGGTTTGTGAGGTCAGGTCATAAGTATTTGTCCTCCGGTCCCTTAGTTCTCATTTCATTACCTGGAGAAAGTGTAAGTCCGCAGGCCACTCACCTCAGAAAGAGCAGCTCAGTGTAGTGGATGCTCAGTGTGGGAAGATTCAGAATGCTCATCGTAAGAGGATGGCTGAGTTTAAAAAATGTCTCACAGCACTGCATCCACAGTTGTGTATTGCCAGGACCAAAGAAGAACCACAGCTCTCATCCCTCATTCAGAAATTGATTGTACAAGTTACGGCAAATTTTTTTGTCTGTAACTAAGTGGTTTGTAAAATCTTTTAAAGTTCAACTGTTATC
This sequence comes from Pedetes capensis, assembly GCA_007922755.1. Classification (NCBI taxonomy): domain Eukaryota; kingdom Metazoa; phylum Chordata; class Mammalia; order Rodentia; family Pedetidae; genus Pedetes; species Pedetes capensis. The sequence continues at coordinate 4,633 of VMDO01029392.1, read as the reverse complement.
TTTTTTTTAAGTTTCAATTGATACTTCCTAATAGATAAGCTATGGATCAGACCCAATTCAAAGGCACGTAACAATGACCACAACCAGATCTATTGAGTACTTGCTATGTGCCAGATGATATATCAATCTGGTTTATTTAATATTATAACCCATTCAGGAGGTACTGATTTAAAGATGAAGATAAGAAGCTTGGAAATAACAAACAAGATCACCCGGTCATCCAAGTACCCTATGGGCTTAATTCACAAACTCTAGTTTATAGGAAGGCTGAGACGTAGCTCAGTTGGTAGAGGGCTGCGCTGCAGTCTCTGAGGTCCCAAGTCAATTCCCAGCACCGCAAAAATGGGAGAAGGACCTGGCAATCCACTCCCAAGGCAATCCCGAAACAGTCAGCCATTGAAAACCCTATGAGGGTGGCTATGAGTCAGATACCGACTCTACAGCACCTAACAACAACAACAACAAAGTATATAGGAGCCTCATGAAACTGCTCACTAATGCTTTAAATTTCTGACACCTAAGGAAAGCCTGCTACTTGAAGCTCAGGAAGACATAAACCTGTGCAGTAGACTTTGTTTGGTAGGGAGGGTGTGGAAATAGGGTAGACCTGGACAGCCCAGAGCTCTCTGTGTGGAGTAGGCTGCCTTCAACCTCATGCAATCCGTCCTCATCTGCCTCCACCAGCTGGGATTACAGGAGTTTGCCACCTTCCCAAGCTACATCCCACCTTTTCCTCAGTGCTAACACCTTTCTAAAGTGGAGTTATTCAGTAATCTTCTAGCACTCTGGCTTTTATTTCTTCATCATTGTCATGTTGTATGACCTTACTTAATTTTACATTGTTAAGTTTTTTGCTATTTTAATCTAAATTTTAAAAAGATGTGACCATGTGACTCAGGGGAAACCTTTCCCATAAAATGGCAGCAGTCAATTTGTTTTCATGAATCTTGAGATTTTTGGTAGATGACAAAGAAATATGAAGTGAGGGAGTTATAACCATTCTATCCATGGCACTTACAAACTCAGTGTGAGGTTATAATAAAAGTATGTCAGAGGCTATGTTTTCCTACATATCTAACTTTTAACTAAAAATGGGTCAATATTGAGTAGTAAGAAGATTACTCACAGTGTTCTTTTCCAAAAAAAATTTTTTTTCAGTACTGAGGAGCTGAACCCAGGGCCTTGCACATGCTTTTGTAAACACTCAAACACTGCACTGTACCCCAGCACATTTTTTACTTTATGTTTTGAGACAGAGACTAACTAATTTATCCAGGGTCTCTGGGACCTTGAATTTACAATCCCACTGCCTCCTGCAATCCTTCTGTCTCTACTTTCCTAATCTCTGGGATTAAAGGCGTGGGCCCCCACACCAAGTTCTGTTCCTTGAATTTTTAAATTCTTTGACATAAGCCTACCGAGGTTGCTGAGGAAATTTCTGTCTCTTCTATAGGTTATGCCAGGCATCCAGAATCCTCTTCTGCTCACAGGACTTCACCAAGGCATCTCTTTGCAGGATGAACGCGTCAGTCCTCATGGAAATCCTAATTCTTTTCTATCTGGTGTGATAAATTTCCTGTGTGAAGTAAATTCTTTACCATTTGATTTTTAAACAAATTAAAAAGGAAAAATTTCCATACTCAGACTCTTTCATAATAACTACCTCCATTTTACTAGTAATAATTTGAACAATTCCCTTGAAATTTCTGCTGAAAATACCTATTACACAGACACTCCTTTAATGTTTGGGCACACGTGACCAAGGGCTTTATAACATTGGGTTATGGTTGTTATGTGCCTGCGAGTGAGGTCTGCCTCAAACACCTATGTACAACTGAAGAAACATACCCGACACATTGCCATGTCCTAAACTATGTCAGTGCTTATCTGCTATTCATAGGATTTTCAGTGCTTGACAGTTTTGGGGACTGGGCTGCCAAACTCTTCTCCTAAACCTATAACACCTGGTATTCCCAGGTGGCCTCCCACACAAGCAGTAATCAGGTGTGACTCTGTTTAGTTTCTGAGATCTGGCAGAATCAGACACCACAGTGGCATTGTGCAGCATATATGGGCATGAACAGCCTTTGATCTCAGGATGATTTCTCAAGTTTCATAGTCTAAAATGTAACCATTTTTACCCAATGCATTTTTTTCATGGAAAATTACTAAATTCAGAGTAGCTCAGTGATAGAGCACTAGCCTCCTCAACAGGTGGCCCTGGGTTCAATCTACAGCGAGAGAGAGAGAGAGAGAGAGAGAGAGAGAGAGAGAGAGAGAGAGAGAGGCACAAAAGGAATGAAAAAAGAACACAATGAAAGTTAGTACATTCTATGATGAAGATGTCTATGATGTACACATCTGGAAATGGTGATCAGAAGTTTTTCGCAGCTGCTTCTTCCAAAATCCTATAAGTGATAGAAGGAATGAAGAACACAGTTTGCATCACTACTAACAAAATAGGTTGCAGACAAACATAATGGAAATGGTGCAGCTCTGGGTTTGGTTTTTCAGTTGTTGGTATGTGTCATTGCACTAAGTCACCTGTGTCCCTCCTGACAGTACGCCAGGGCTCTTTGATGTCAGGAAGGGCTGTGCTGTCTCAGACTCTTTGGCCAGGTCAGGATGCTGTCTTTTACTGAGCAATTGGACTCAATAATTCTTCATTTCCTTCATTCTCTCAGAATCTCATGTGTGTTTTCACAAGAGTCTCCACTTCTATAGACTGTGCTGCCTTGGGATACCTGTTTTTAGGTTTAGCTAAATGGGTAGAGCGCTACTCTGAACTCTAGAATTCCTAGGTTCAATCTCCAACACTGCAAAAACTGGGGAAGGATGTGACAGCCCAGTCCTGAAACAATTCCAAAACATCAGCCATTGAAAACCCTGTGAGGGTCACTATGAGTTGCTCCCTGATTGGAGGAGCCCACCTAGGTCCTGGAGGCCAGAGATGAGCCCACCCCAGACTCTGTGCTCCACTCTGCTCTGCACTTGTTTTGTTATAACAGATATATTGGTTATCTCATTGAAAGTTTATTGTTGGACATAGGACCCTAAATAATGGCTTGGAGACTTAATTAACAATTTAAAACCTTTAAAACCTTTAACCTTTAAAAAGTTAAATAATATCTTGCTGGTGTCCAAGTTTTTCTATAATGAAAAGCCCATCTTTTGCATGCCCTATAGCCTGTGCCCACCTCTGCATCCCCATCCCAATGTGGCCACCCTCATTCTTGGTCTTCTGCTACAAGGCCTTTTGGTTCAACTGCACAGGGTTTCTGCATTCGCTGAGGCTTGGCACCCATGGCCCCCACTGCAAAGTATGTTCTCTGCAGTTCCTCCTCCACAGTTAACTCACAGCTATGCCTCAGACCTCAGCTCTTTCACATGCTCAGAAAGGCATTTTTTTCCCTCAGAGATGCTACAGAGCCTCCATGGCATACCAAGCCCTCAGAGCACTTGGTGTTCTTTCATTGTAGCTATGGTGGTTCTAAGTGTGAATCCTATGTGAGATACATTTTTTTCTCTACACTGTACTTTGTAGTAGGTGGGACTCTCAATTATTGTTCACTGAAATTTTATTGCAAGTTCCCAGAACATTCTCCTTAGTAAACAATTATTGAAAAATGAACGAATAATCTGAAATGCATAAATAAATCAAAAATTTTAAAGTTTTATAAATGTGGAGTAAAAATGAATTGAATTAAGCATGGTAGTTCATGCCTGTGATCCTATCCCTCAGGAAATAGAGGCAAGGAGATTGTAAACTGGAGTGCAGCCTGGTCTATATTTTGACCTTATGTCTCTGAATAAATAAATAAATAAAAATTTAAAAAAAGGAACCCAAAAGAAAGAAGAAAAATAACTAAGTGAACAGAGAGACCTTGTAGGATAAAAATTATTTAGTGAAATGATCATTACAGTTAAAATGTCTCTTTGAACAACCCATGGCTTGTCAAATTTCTTGCATCTCACCAGAAACCTCACCAATGTTGTATTTGTCATATTTTACAAAACTAATCCGTGTAACTCACACCCATTTCCATGCCTTACTGAAGACAGTAGCGTATGTCAGAAAGTGGGTGTGGAACAACGGGGTCCTAGTATTTAAGGAGCTCACTTGGCCACAGAACACTGGGAGAGAAGACTGAGTCTGAGCTGCTGCATGGTGGGGAACAGAAGATTGCTGTCAACCTTGACACTGGTTGATGCCCCCTAACGTTCTGAAGTAAGACCACTCAGCTGACTCTGGTGAGTGTGGCATTTAGAGTACAGGCTTTCATGATTCCATTCTCTCACAAAAATACTTCCCATTTATGGTTCTTTTCAATCACTTCTTAGGCAATTACACACTCAATTTTCCTTATTATTTAAGACAACATCAATGTTCAAACTATATATGAGTAGATCATTTGTAAAAAAAAAAAAAAAAATATATATATATATATATATATATATATATATATATATATATATATATATTGTTATTTGAGGAATTTTGATTCTAGCAGTTTCTGTGTTACTTAAGATTTCTGGACTTGGGTTTTGGAATGAGGGCCTCTCCTGCACTTTCCAAATGTTCTGTCATTGAGCTTCGACCTAAGCCAATTTTTAAAATTGATTTTTATTTGAG
>VMDO01029391.1:0-22604 GCA_007922755.1 Pedetes capensis | reverse complement strand
GGATATCTATCTGTGGTGTAATTCTTGTTTCATTCTTTCTTTCCTCTTCTGTCCTACCTAGTCACTGTCTGGCCAAGCAAAAAGTGTGATATTAGGCTCTTACAGTCTGCAAAAGTCCAAAACATATTTAGACAAATTTAATGAAAGATTATTATAAGTTATAGATAATAACAAGAAGGGATTATTACAAGGCTAAAATATCTACAGCCATCCCACCCTGTCATCTGATCCCATGTGATCTCAGAAACTAAGGTGGATTGGCCTGGTTAGTACTTGGGTGGGAGACTCCCAGGGAATACTAGGTGCTGTAGGCTTAGGAGAAGAACCTGGCAGCCCACTCCTGAAATAATCAGCCATCAAAAACCATATGAATAGCAGAGAAACACTAATAATAGTGTTGGGTATGGTACAGTGTCAGGTAGTGTTTCATTCTGTTGTATGTAGGGTGGCTATTAGTCAGACCTGACTCGATGGCACCTAACAGTAATAACACATATATTAATAGGAAAGATAATGATCTCAGCTGTGTACCCACGTATGTACAACACTAGAAGACAACTTAAAAATTGTGCCACCTAGCTATCAGGTTACATTTTGCAGCATCGTTGGCTTTTTGATTTACTAAATTATCATTACTGAGGTATCAATACTAGGTATCAATGACAGATACCTTTATTTACATAATTATTTTCTTAGTACTAGATATTTGATTTACTTTCTACTGGTAGCTGTTATTAAAATACATATAGTGAATAAGTTAGAATATTTAAAGGATTGGAGGGGAAGAATACTTCCTTCTACACTCAGTCTACTAAGTGAGATTAATAGCACATATATGCCTTTTAGCTCTTGAAAAAATGCCTTTCAGAATGGATACACATCCTTCTACCAAAAGCCTTTGCTGGACATTATGCAAAGCACTATTCCTGGAATGTTTATTGGAATAGAGCAGGCAGAAAAGTAAAAGATGGGAGGGTATGTACAGTATTGGATTTTGATGTGGGGTATAAAAAGATATTAATAATTTATGGTTTAATTAAAATCTATGTCCTATTGGCCCTTGGAGAATTTTATATTGTAATCTTCAATTCAGCCTGTTAGTCTTTCACCAAGCCCATTGTGATAAAAATATGGTAATACAACTTCTACCTTCTAGAAGCTTTATTTCAGTGGAAAAGATAAACATTTTAAAAATGCTACTTATAATACAACTGAGAAGTATTCTATTGCAGGTAAGTATGCTAAAGAAAGACAAGTAACTTCTTCTTGGATTGCAAAGATTAAATTTTGAGTACGCACTGACTTCACAAGGGAAAGAGGAACATTATTAAATACCTTTTCCTATTATTCTCTTCCAACTCTAGGATGTGAAAATGGCCCAACTCTAAGAACAATATTTTATCAAATAGAATGTTCCTAAAGGTTTCAAATGCAGTATTTTATTATGGGTCTTAATTATACTAGAACTTTCTGCTTAGACTTCTGCTTTTTGTTCATAGCACCTGGCAAGTAGGTCCCAATCGTTCCTTAAAGATTTGATAATTAAATTTAATACTGACCACCTAAATATGTAATAGGAATCATGATTCAGTTTGAGCTATTCCACTTATGCTGACCACATTAAGTCATAAGTAGAATATAATTAGTTTTACTGAAAAATAACATGAAAATTTTCAGTCTTTAATTTTGACCCAAATTTCTTATTTCATCTTTACCCAAGCCTATACCTTGATTTTGTTCTTATTGTATGAGAATTTATAAACCTCAGCTACTCATAGTGAGATCATGTTGTTCTGAGATTTAACCAGGTAGGAGTTGGAGATTAGATAAGACTGAAGAAATTTAGAAAGAATCTTACTGAGTAAAGCCAGTTCTTTCCAGAATCATTCAAGTTTACAGATTTTAATTAACAATTTGAAATTTGTAATATTACTTGCATTTCAGATGAGTGAGAATTTAACACTATATTAAAGGATCCCCAGAAAAAGGAGGTAAGTTGTGTCACAGAGACTTATTAAATGTGATGGAAATTCAACAAACGGATGCTGGCAAACAGGTGCTAGAGCTGAATTAATTTTTAAACCTACGGCTCAGGGGGAATTGCAGTGTATCACGTTGACAGCCACAGCATGTTGCTAATTTCATTCACAAGTTTAAAAATCTCAGTACATTTGAACATGTGAATATATTAAATTTTAAAAAGTGTAAGTAGCATAAGGGTATCCCAGAACTAAAAATGATAATTTCTCTCTGCAACTTAAAGTCATTTATCTAGTGAGAATCATGGTGTTTTTTTATGAATGAAATCTATCTTACTGCTTTCCCACACAAATTGTGTTCTATTATTATATGTAGTGTAGACTGTTACTAAGCAAGATTTTTCTCTTTTAATGTGAAATTCTTTGTGAGTTAGAAGAAAACGGAGTATTCACTGATACAGTTTCCGCTTCTTTTGTTATGCATGAAGGAAGTTTTCAATCCATACTGTAATGGAATAAAGTGGTAAAATATTCTCGGAATTAAAGACAAACAACATAAACAAAACTAATGGAATTATGAAGCTTTTTTGAATGGGATGATTAAAAGTGGTAAACTGTAAGCTGAAAATCAGCTAAGTCATAGTTCTTATCAGGGATTAATCTACTTTGTGTTCCTGGTTCACTTAAGAATTTGATGGAAACAATAGAGCATCCCATATAAAATTGCACATATGCACAAAATCTTATAAATATTTTAGGAAGTTCAAGAGTTTCTATGCCTGCAGCCATAGCCCTGTGGCATCTGATCCCCTCAGATCTCAGAAGCTAAGCAGAGTTGGGCCTGGTTAGTACCTAGATGGGAGACCGCCTGGGAACACCAGAAGCTATAGGCTTGGGAGAAGGACCTGGCAACCCACTCCCAAAAATCAATCTGCCATTGAAAACCCTATGAACAGCAGAGAAGCACTGACAATAGTGTTTCGCCTGTTGTACTCAGAATCTCTATGAGTCGGATACCGACTCGACGGCACCTAACAACAACAACAACAGAAGTCAACCACAAGGAGAGAGAACGGCATTCTAAGCTGAGAGGACAGTATGTGAAGAGGCACAGAAGTGAAAGCAAAGAACACTGCCCTTTCATTACTAAAATCATGTATTTACAAAAAATGTTTAATAGGTATATGGAAAAATATTTCTGTCTTGTCAACATTTCTCAAGAAATTTTAAAGGAAATAAAAGGAGTAGATTTAATTTGCCAAGATTTTAGCTATATCAACTCTTTATTCCACTTTGTATGTAAGTTTGTCTTCCTCCTTTTGCTGAGCTGGAGAATATTAAGCACTCATTTTTAGAATGTAAAAACAACTGTAAAGGGCTCCCTGTTTAACAAGTAAGTCAGGAAAAGCCCATATATAGTATGATGGCTGAGACTAGGTTCTTAATCAAATACATGTAATCTGTACCTATCCAAAAGTCTTTAGATAATGGCAGCAGTCACAACTGTTTCTTTCTAAGCCCACTATCAAGAAAGCAGATGAAAAGAGACAAATGCACAGTCTAATAACCTAAGCTAACAATGAGTTATTTTCAATAGGAAAAAAAGGACAAAAGCCAAAGGTATTCATTACCATTCCCAGGGTAAGAGACCAGGGCGGTTGCCGCCTTCACCAGATGCGCAGTCTTTAGGCCTGACAATACACATCTTCCCAAGGGAAATGTGGAGAGAAAGCCAAACTCTTGCAACTTGATGCAAAGTGATCTGGCTTCCATTAAAACATCTCTCAGTAAAAGGCTATTCAGGTTTAGAGTAAAGATTCCACACTTGTTTTCTCCCAGAAAGTGAGATTGTTATTTAAACATCAGGCATGGAATCAGAGCTTCTGGAAATCTCTCTAAAACCATGCGCTATCATCTTAACTTCCTTTACTACTAATCAGGAAAAGGGAGATCAGATAATTTGGTGTACATATTATCTTAAAATTGTTGCCTTATTTTGAATACCCTTAAAGACAAAGAAACTGAAGAACATCTTGAGTACACTGAATTACATGTTGATGTTTTTCGGTGCTGTCGAGTCTAATCTGACTCATAGTGACTCTATGTACAACAGAAAGAAACATCCCCAATAATATGCCATGACAACACTATGTTAGTGCTTCTCTGCTGTTCATAGGGTTTGCAATGGCGGATTCTTTTTGGATTATACTGGAAGTAGGCTGCCAGGTTCTTCTCCCATTTATGCAGTGCAGGAAATCGAACCCAGGGCCTCAAAGAGCTTAGAGCAGCACTCTACTAACTAAGCCAATTCAAACCTATATAATAAGTGAATTGTTTTGTTTTGTACTACCTGGGGGTTGAACCCTGGGCCTCAGATATACTTTGCAAGTGTCTACCACTAAGCTGTTCCCCCAGCCCATTTTTTATTTTTTATTTTCTGTCTAGATCTCATTAAGTTATACAAGCTGCCTCTAGCCTTATATTCATGATACTCCTACCTTGGCCTCCTGAGTCACTGGGATAACAGGCAAGCATCAATGTACACAGCATATGTAGTAAGTTTAAAAAAAAAAGCAGTAAAAATACTAGTAATCCATCTGGGCTTCCCAGATATATCTCAGATAAATTAGTCAGAAATGTTATGCTTTTCTTCTGGCCTGGTTAGTTCCACTGTGTATTACAAATAATAATAATAATAATAATAATAATAATAATAATAATAATAAATGAAGGAATAGAGTTCATAGAGTTAAAAAGTCCTGAGGTTCTGTCTGACTATAATCCTTATGAATTTAGAAAGAAGCATTTAACTTTTCAGTTTTCCAGTTTCAGTTGAAAATAAGGATATCTCTTACCTTTCAGAAATTTTGTAAGGATTTAATGGCATGATTAAAGTACGTGGAACATGATTAACACAAAACCTACTTGCAATATTTTACCACATGTTACGCATAAAATGAATCCTGTGGAATGGTTAGTCATTAAAAATAGAAGCAGTTTATATTGTCAAAAGGTTGAGAAATTCTGGGTAAACAAAGGTAACCCTTTGACTACCATTGGACACATATGTCAGAAGGTATGTATGAACTTAACAGAAGATCAAGGATGTAATGGAAAAAGATATTTTACAAACTCATATTATGTATACCAATTACTTTCCTAATCATTTTCTTGTTTTTTTTATTGTAATGAAGAGCTTCTGGGAATGAAATACATATTGTCATATGTTTTTACTTGAAATTGGCAGTCAATGTGTTAAATAGTTATTTGCAGAGCTTTACCAAAAGCTCTAAAAGAGGAATATAGCATGCCTCATTTTCCACAGTTACTTGACAGAGATACTCTGGTGTTTGGTTGAGGTTTGAGGGTGTTCCTAAGACTGCTTTTCTTGGAACAGCAGTTTGGAAAATGCTATGGCATGGGAGGTCAAGATTATTTAATTTTAATTTTTCATGACAGTGTGTACAGTCATTTCTTATAACATTTGCCACAATATTTACATGTCATTCTCTTCATCTTGTTTGAAGTTGAGGACAAGAACTGTATATTCATGAATATTTTAATGCTCAGTGTTTAGTACATACATTATGGATAATAAACGTTGCCTAAATTAATGAATGATGTATTTTTATGGATATATTTTATTGAATTTTGACAAATATTCTCTGTGCCACTTTATACTTGTTTTAACCTAGACAATTTCTAATAGTAACCTCAAATTTAATTCGGCTGATAGGCAGACTAATTAAGTGGATAAATATTCAGGGAAGATAAAGGGGATAGGTGAAAATTACTCACAAATATACTTCGTCATTATGGAACTATACTTAAGAAGATACTTGTATAGGATGTGAAGGCTAGAGCAAAAGCATAGGGGAAAAATAGAGGGGAAAAATATGTTCTTAAAATGCTAGAATACAAATTGTATAACTGAGATGGTGAAAGAACTGTAAAATTTAATTACAGAAAATAATCTCTTGGCCAGGTAGTTGAAACATAATCTAAATGATTTAGAGTAATGAAGTTATCATCCTTATAATTTTTAGTATCAGTTATTAAATAGTCAGGGTCAAACTAAAAATGAAAAAGATGGACTTATCATTCTTACACCTCTAACTCATCATCCTTTTGAAGTCTTAAGCACTACTTTGTAAACATGAGAATCTACCATTAGTTTGCACATTAGGAAATTTTTATACTTTATTTTGGATGGTATGATCTTTTAGACTGATGCCTAACTTGAATAAACATTTCTCACTTCAGGTGCTTTCAACAACTGTCTAGCCAACCTACTCTGTGTTGGTCCAAGATGAAAGAATTAGTTTGGTACACCTTTCTATTTAACATATTAAACATTTTCTCTACCTACAACTGAGAATAGCAAATAAGAAAATGTGTGATTAACATTTATAAAGTAACTATTTTATTCTAAATAGGTATTAGGTACCCCTGAACATTTTAAAATTTGTTTTTCACAATGATCCTGTGAGAAGTGTTAGAGTATTATAAGTGTTAAATCTTATAATGAGGAGACAAACTCAGAAGTTAAATGCATTGACTCACATCAAACAACCATTAAGAAGGGCAAACTCTGATAATTAAACCTACTCCCCTTTCTTAAATTGAGCACCATTTCTATTACTCATTGTTGTCTTAAAATAAGAACTGTCATTTCTCATCATTTTCTGTAGGGGTGATTAAAACAGATATTTATAAATGCAGTACTTATAAATAGTATAGTATAATAGCTTAGGTGAAGACAACTATTTATATTTTCATGACAGATAGGTAAAATATCAACAGAAATACAATATTCCTTGGATGGATTGCTTCAGTATTATAATATTGTACATTTTCTTCAAATTAGTTTAGGCATTTAGTGTGACTCCAATCAGAATATTTATTTTTTATACATCATTGATTATTCCTAAATTTAATTTGGAGCAATAAATGCAGGAGAATACCCAAGACAATTTTTAAGACAAGATTAACAGTGGGCTGGACTGTGGGGCAGTGGCAGGGAGCACAGGTGGCCTATCCTACCTGATACCAAAACTTACTAATAAAAGATGCAGTGATCACTATAATAATCTGGTTTTGGCAGAGAAATAGAGATATACATCAGTGAAACATAGTGGAGAATCCAGGAGCAGTTTCTTCTGTATATTGAAATGTAATATATAATCAAAGTTGTACTTTAAAGGAGTGGGGAAAATACTGTTTAAGAACTAGGATACTTGGCTATGTAGTTTTAAAAAATTAAGTTAGATCTTAATTTCACACTACACTAAAATTATTTTTCATGTGGATCAAATATTTAAATGTAACGAATAAAACCAAAAATATATGAAAAATAGATCAGATTATAATCTTGGAGTGGAAAAAGACTTCCAAAATTTGACAAAACCTACAACCACGTTAAAAATAGTCTACATAAAAAATTTTAGGGCTAGAGTTCAATCCCCAGCACAACAAACAAATTATTTTCTTGTATGGCAGAATATCTACAAAACAAAAAGAGTACTAGTCTGGAGAAAACATAAAGGAGAGACTAAGGGTTAATATTCTTGTTTTGTAAATAGCTCTTCCAAATCAATAAAAAAAAAGCAACATTACATCAAGAACATGGACAAAGAATTTGTTCAAGCAATTTATAGCTGGGCTCAAATGGCTAATAGATTTGAAAAGATGCCCAAACCTACTAATTGCCAAGGAAATGCAAATTAAAACAACAGTAAGCCACCATTTGCCTACTATTAGACTAGTCAGAGTTAAAGAGTAATAGCTCCTAGTACTAGAGAGGATGTGGGAGATGGACTCTCTCATATACTATTGATGGAAGTAAATTGGTACAATCTATTTAGAAAGTAAATTTGGAAACATTGATCCAAATTTAAATGGCATAAATACCCTTTGACCTAAACAGTTCCTATTCTGCAGACACACAAGGTTCACGTAAAGTGGCAAATATTTTTCTTAGATTGTGACTATCATTTGCTTTTCAGAGTTTTTCTGCTGTGTAGAAATTTAAAATGTGCAGTTTCCATGTTTATATTACAGTGGGTTTTTTTCTGTGTGATAGCTAAAATACAAAACAGCCTAAATGTTCCTGCTGTAGTTGCCATATGAACTTCACCAGAGTAGGAACCACCTCTATCTTACTTACCATGTTATTCGCAGCTAGCTGGTACTATGTTGTTTATTTAGCATTATAAGTATTTGTTAAATGAACAACTTGTTAAATGAACAAACAAAATGAATTATAATGTATCTACACAACTAATATTTTTAAAGGTAAGGTAATTAAACAAAACAAGTAGCAGATCATTTTGCAAATTATTTCCTCCTTATAAAATATGTTGTGTTTATTGTTAGGTGCCATTGAGTCAGGTCCAACTCATAGTGACCCTGTGTACAACAGAAGAAACACTTCTTGACATTGTTCCATGCCCAACACCATTGTTAGTGCTTCTCTGCTATTTATAGGGTTTTCAATGGCAGATTCTTTTGGGGTAGGTTGCCAGGTCCTTCTCCCTAGCCTGCAGGACCTGGTATTCCTAAGTTGTCTCCCATCCAAGGACAAACTAGGCTAACCCTGCTTAGCTTCTGAGATCAGATGAGATCAGATGCCAAAGTGTATAGCTGTAGACTCTTAAAAAATACATGTACACATAAGTTTGTGTGCGTTTTCATGTATGGCTATCTAGAAAAAAGGAGGTTTACCTTTTGGTTGCCAGGGGAAGAATTTTAAAAAGTAGTGATATCAACAATTTATTTCATACACATGTAATATTGCATTTTCCTTTTGTTTTTGTTTTTTAGTGACTATGTTTGTAGTTTTAAAGCAAAGTCACATAATTAGTTCTGGTAGATGTGGGATGCTAAGGCATCTATATTTATCTCTTTTTTATTTTTGGAGTTTTTTCAGTGCTGAGGATAAAACCAGGGCTTCATACATGGTAGATAAGCACTCTGTCACAGAGCTACAGCCCCTAACCCCACTAATTTTGTACTTTTAAAGTACAAATGTAATCATTGTTTTAATTCACTAATTTGCCTTGGTGTAAAGGATTTATAGCAGTGAACAAAGTCTCTGTTTTTACTGAGTATTCTAGTGGAGGGAGACAGATAACAAATAAATATGTGTCCCTGATAAGGTATTATGAATAAAAATAAAACAATATAAAGGAACTAATGACATGATGCTGGTTTTCATTAAATGTAGTGAGAGACTATCTTTCTGATTTTGTGTTGTTTGAGAAGAGCCCCAAATGAAGTAGGGAATAAGCAATGCTGGTATATGAAGGCAGCCTTCCAAGTACAGATCCAAGATCCTAGCCAGGACTAAGTACAGAGAGTATGATAAAGATATACGATCAGACAAATGGGGACAGTAGGACTCAGGGCTTGCATATCCCATAGAGATTTTGGGCCAAAGTAAGAATTTCAGTTTTTCTACTGTATATGATACAAAGTGGTTCAGAGTGTTGAACTGTAGAGTGGTATAATCTAATTGTTAGATTAAAAGGGTCAGTCTAGTGGCTGTGTTGGAAAGATGATGATGGCTTGGACCAGGGTGACTGTAGTGAAGTCGTAGTAAATGATGGGGTTCTGGTTACATCCCAGATACAGAAATCACCAGAACTGGCTGATGTGAGAAAATGAAAAGAAAAAGGTTATGCAACTGTCCTAGAATTAAGAACATCACCAACAACAAACGTGATTTGGAATATGAGGGTGGCGTATCTCTAAGGAGACAAAATTTTCAAATTTCCTTTCAAAGGTCAATCTCTTCATGTCATATATTTTCCCAGCATTACTGTGAAGGAGAAAAATGCCCAACTATATCTCAAATTATATAGAAATTAAACCTCATGATTGCATACTGATTTTAATTTGTTGTTGTTAGGTGCCATCAAGTCAGGTCCAACTCATAGTGACCCTTTGTACAGCAGATTGAAACACTCCCCAATTCTGTGCCAGGCACACCATCTTATTTATGTTTAAGCCCATTGTTGCAAACACTGTGTCAATCCATCTAGTAGAGGGTTTTCATTTTTTCGTTGACCTGCCACTTTCCCCAACATGATGTCCTTCTCCAGGGATTGATCCCTCCTGACTACATGTCCAAAATACATAAGATGCAGTCAGGCCATCCTTGCTTCCAAGGAGCACTGTGGTTGCATTTCTTCTAGGACAGGTCTGTTGGTTCTTTTGGCAGTCCATGGTATATTCAATAGTTGTCTCCAGTACCATAATTTAAAAGCATCAATTCTTCTCCCGTCTCCCTTTGTTCAGTGGCCAGCTTTCACAGCCATAAGATGCAACTGAAAATACCATGGCGTGAGTCAGGTGCACCTTTGTCTTCAATGTGATGTCTTTACTTTTCAATACTTTGTTGTTGTTGTTGTTGTTAGGTGCCGTCGAGTTGTGTCCGACTCATAGCGACCCTCATAGGGTTTTCAATGGCGGATTGTTTTTTGTTTAGTTTAGTTTTGTTTTTTTTCCGGGATTGCCTCAGGGGTGGATTGCCACATCCTTCTCCCATTTTTGTGGTGCTGGGAATTGAACTTGGGACCTCAGAGACTGCAGAGCAGTGCTCTACCAACTGAACTAAACCCCAGCCCTTTCAATACTTTAAGGAGATCTTTTGCCACAGCTTTTCCCAACGCAATGGATCTTCTGATTTCTTGACTACTGCTTCCATGAGTGTTGATTATAGAACCAAGTAAAGCAAAATCATAGACAGCCTCAATCTTTCCTCCATTTATTGTGAAGTTGCATACTGCCCCAGTTGTAAGGATTTTTGTTTTGTTGATGTTGCATTGTAATCCATACTGAAGGTTAGGTTCTTTGATCATCATCAGTAAATGTTTCAAATCTTCACATTCAGGAAGCAGAATTGTGTCATCTGCAGGTTTTTAATAAGTCTTCCCCCAATCCTCATGCCGCTTTCTTCTTGATAAAGTCCAGCTTCTTGCATTATTTGAACAAAGAAATTGAGATGTGGTGAAAGGGGACAGCTTTAATGCACACCTTTCTCAATTTTAAACCAAGCAATGTTTCCTTGTTCTGTTCGAACAAATGCCTCCTGGTCCATGTACAAATTCCTCATGATTACAATTAGGTGCTCTGGTATTCCCATTTTCATAGTGTTATCCATAATTTGTTATGATCCACACAGTCAAATGCTTTCGCATAGTTGATAAAACATAGATAGACATCTTTCTGATATTCTCTGCTCTGGCTAATGTCCATCTGACATCAGCAGTAGTGTCCCTAGTTCCTCACCCTCTGCTGAAGCCAGCTTAATTTTCTGGCAGTTTGCTGTCTATATACTGCTATAGTCGCTTTTGAATGATCTCTAATAAAATTTTGCTTGCATGTGATATTAAAGATATCATTCAATAGTTTCTGCATTCAGTTGGTTCTTCTTTCTTGAGAATAGGCACAAATATGGATCTCTTCCAGTCAGTTGGCCCAGTAGCTGTTTTCCAAATCTCTTGGCATAAACATGTTAGCACCTCCAGTGCTGCATCTGTTTGTTGAAACATCTCTATTGGCATTCCATCAATTCCTGGAGCCTTGTGTTTTGCTAATTCGTTCAAGACAGCTTCTATTTCATCCTTTAATACCATTGGTTCCTCATATGCACCCCTTGAAATGGTTGGTTATCCACCAATTCTTTTTTGGATAATGGCTCTGTGTATTTCTTCCATCTTCTTTTTATGTTTCATTCACCATTTAATATTTTTCCTGTAGAAATTTCTATGATTGCCACTCAAGCATTGAATTTTTCTTCAATTCCTTAAGCTTGAGAAACACAGAGCATGTTCTTCCCTTTTGATTTTCTGTTTCTACCTCTTTGCACGTCATTAAAATATTTTATTTTGTCTTCTCGAGGTGCCTTTTGAAATCTTCTGTTTAATTCCTTAACTTCATCATGTCAACTTTTACTTCAGCTGCTCAGTGTTCAAAGGAAAGGGTCAGAGTCTCTTTTGATATGTAATTTGATCTTTCCTTTTTTTCCTGTCTTTTTAAATACCTTTGTTTTCATCATGAATATCTTTGATATCATGCCACAATTTGTCTGGTCTTCTGTCATTTGTGTTTAGTGCATTAAACCCATTCTTGAGGTGGTCTGTGAACTCAGATGGGATATATTCAAGGTCATAGATTGTCTCTTATACACTTGTTCTAATTTTCTTCAGTTTCAGTTTGAACTTGTTTATGAGCAGTTGATGTTAAAGTCCACAGTCACCACATGGTCTGGTTTTGACATTTGATATTGAATTATTCCATCATTTCTTTCCACAAATATAGTCAATTTGCATGTTCCATCTGGTGAAGTCCATGTGTATAGTTGCCTTTTATGTTGGTCATCTCCAGCATCATTTCTGTCACCAAGGCCGTATTTTCTGAATCTTGAGCCTTCTTTGTTTTCAACTTTTGCATTCCAGCTACATGTAATTATCAGTATGTCCTGATTGCATTTTTGACCTATTTCAGATTGCAGAAGCTGGTAGAATTCTTCCCTGTCTTCATTTTTGGCCTTAGTAGTGAATGCGTAAATTTGAATAATAGTCATATTAACTGGCCTTCCTTGTATGCATGTGGATATTATTCTATCACTGATAGCATTGTATTTTGAGACAGATGTTGAGATGTGTTTTTGATGATGAATGCAACCCCATTTCTCTTTAGTTTGTCATTCCCAGCATAGTAGACCATAGGATTATCTGACTCAAAACGGCTCATGCAAGTCCATTTTAGCTCACTGATGCCTAGAATCTCAATGTTTATGTGCTCCATTTCTCTTTTAACAATTTCTAACTTTCTTAGATTCATACTATGTATAATCCATTTTCCAATTGTTAATACATGTTTACAGTTATTTCTCCTCATTTTGGCTGGTTCCATTTCAGCAAATGGAGGTCTCTGGGGCTTTACTCCATTCTGTCATTAAGGTAGATTCTACTTTGCGGAGGCAACTCTTCCCCAGTAGTCTTTTAAGTGCCTTTCAACCTAGGGGACTCATTTTCCAGCACTATATCTGACAGTGTTTCTCTGCTATTCATAGGGTTTTCAAGGACTAGTTGTTTTGGGAGTGGGTTGCCTGATCTTACTTCCTAGTCTATCTTAGTATGGAAGCTCACCTGCAGCCTGTCCACCATGGTGACCCTGCTGGTATCTGAGATACCTGTGGCATAGCTATAAGCCTCATAGCAGCATGGAAACTCCCACAATATGGCAAACTGACAGATGTGTGTGGGAGCTTATTGTATATTTTCCTTTAAATGTGTATTTTTAAAGTGTATTTACCTTGAATGCATCTTGTTATGAAATGCATGTTGTTGTTGTTGTTAGGTGTGGTGGAGTCAGTATCCAACTCATAGCTACCCTACATACAACATCATAATGTGGTTCCCCAAATCACACCCATATGGAGGACTAGGAATTATACTATGATTATTTTAGTGATTCCGTTCATAATGTTTTCTGTGACTAAAAGTATTACGCTCTTCATTTAGTCACTCATTGATATGACATTATGATTATTATATATTCACCCAATAATGTAAAGGAAACTCTGTACCAATAGATTTGCATTTTTACTCACTCATCCACTTTTTCCACTTACTATTTATTATCTTTTCAGCAAACATTTACTGAGTGTTTACCATAGTAGTTTTTAATCTTGACTGCATGTCCAAGTCTTCTGTGAAACATTTTAAGAGTAGTGATTCCTGGATAATGAACTCCTGAACCTCTGATTCAGTAGGTCTGGAATGGGTCTGTTGTTGTTGTTGTTGTTAGGTGCCGTCGAGTTGAGTCCGACTCATAGCGACCCTGTGTATAGCAGATTGAAACACTTGTCGATTCTGTACCAGGCAAACAATCCTATTTATCTTTAAGCCTATTATTTCAGACAGTGTGTCAATCCATCTGGTGGAGGGTTTTCCTCTTTTGCGTTGACCTGCCACTCTCCCAAACATGATGGGATTTAGTTCAGTTGGTAGAGTGCTGCGCTGCAGTCTCTGAGGTCCCAAGTTCAATTCCCAGCACCACAAAAATGGGAGAAGTACCTGGCAATCCACTCCCAAGGCAATCCCGAAACAGTCATCCATTGAAAACCCTATGAGGGTCACTATGAGTCAGATACTGACTCGATGGCACCTACCAACAACAAGAACACTGTTTGATGGAGTGGGTCTGGGTATCTTCATTTTTGACAAAAATGTTGCAGGTAACTGTGATGTGCACTCAGAATTAAGAATTATGGACTTCTCTGTCAAGTGCTAGTGATTTAAGAGTGAACAGGAAATAGTTCCTGTTTGTGAGAAAGCAGAGTCAAATGAATGGGAGAGACAAGTAAATGAATAATTATAGTAGAGTGTGATGAGTAAAACATAGGGGATAAGCACACTTCTTCCCACTTAGAACAAAACACATTGGACCTATGTTATCTAAGTCCACTGATAGACTATAAAATCCAAAATGGAGATTCTTCTCTATTCACCAATCCAAATTACCCAAATATGATTGAGACCATGTTTTCTGTCTTAACCTACTTTATTCCTTAATCAAAGGAATTAGCTATATTAGATTCTGTGATTAAACTCAGGAAATGGAAAAGCAGAGAGACCGCTTTCTATTTCTGACAAGAAGCTATGAAAGATTGGAAAGATGGGAAAAAGAATTGCAAAATGGTGAGCTCCTTAAACGCAAGGACCATATTTCTGTCTTGTTAATATTTTTCTACTTGTGACCTAATTCAGAGTCTAATATATGGGTAGACATTGAATTGATGTGGTTTTTAAACTTTTTTCTTCCTAAGTAGGCATTCCTACCTAATCTCTGAATACCTCTGTTTCTTGCTCTCTAACCAGTAATTTTTTGCTTTTTCAGAGGCATAGAATGTTTACTTTCATCTTAATAATTCAAGGAAGGTTGCTTAATCCTTCCTACTTGGATTGCCTTTTCTTTTCTTCTTGTGAGTTTGTACCCAAAGTACTAGTGTAAAGGAAAGATAGCGATGGAAAGTTAACCTATCCACAATGAAGACAGATACATGCTGGATCCTCTTGAGCAGCACCAAAGTGCTCCACAAAACACATTACTCATAGCACATACTTAATCACCTCCTTCCTCTTAAAGATAAGGGGTGGGAAGGTTAACAAGACCACATCTAGAATCCCTTCCAGGAAATCCTTTGGACATAATTCCATAACAATAGTAAGAAAGCTTCATGGATTAGAATTATCTGTTATCTTTAAGATATAATATAATGAAAACGTGTATGTTCATTCTCTATGACTTCATGACATTGGAAAGGCCTAATAGAAAAGCTTGTCTGATTGTAGTGATGTTAACTTGTCAACTGCAAGTTCATATGTGGATCTATTTAATGTGAATATGAATTATATAAACTTGAAATTGAATAGTGTAAACATTAATAAAAATCATTTTATGTGAATACTTTGAAATAAACATAGATTCCCTCAAATTAAAATAATTTGTCAAGAACCTCTGCATTTTACATCTGACTGACTGCATGAATTACAAACTGTGTCTTCTGCCATAGGAAGGTGCCACTTTAGCTAGTAAACAGAAATGTTTAACATATTGTTATGTCAAATGAATCAGTGCTTTTCTTTTTATTAGATTATTTGAGATGATTTCAGGCATTTTTATTTTTGTTTTTTATTATTTTATTATGAAACATTCTGTTTTCATTAATTTAGAAAATATATTCAGTGAGAATAGCATGCAAAGATTAAGCTTTCTGCCTTTTTCTTATTTTATGAAGTTAGTTAACACAGAATCAATTATTGCTAATATGATCCGGTAACCACAGGAAATTAATCAGGCATATCTGAATTACTGGGCATATAGATTACTGAAATGTGAACTAAGGTGCTAGCCTTATATAATTTACGTTTTTGTAACTTGCATATTAAGGATATTCAAATGTCAGGATTGTAGTCATCCTCTCAGATCTTCATTCATTAGAAATGTGGAGTGGAAACATTATTTGTGTGTGGTATAATATTCTCCAAAAACTAGCTCTTAAATCAAAGAAAAATTCCTGTATAAATTTAACTGAACATTGTACAGTGGAATGACATCATATATGTCAATGGTAGTGAGTTTAAGGAAAACTTTTTATTGATTCAATTAAAAATCAGCATTTTGGTTCATTTTAATTTTTGAACTGGATAGAGCAAGTCTACTTTTATGTGCATGTTCTAAAATATGATATTGATACATATGCCACTCTGCAGTTTGCTTCTTTTATATGTTGTAGTTCTAGGGCTTTTATTTAATAAATGATTTGTTAATGTTTTCATTTTAAGCATTACTTTTATTTTTTGATAGTGCCCTTAGAAGGACAAAGATTTTTAATTTTTATGAATTCCAGCTTATCTAATTTTTCCTTTTGTTGTTCATTAATTTTGTCATATCTAAGAATCTTTTACCAAATTCAGTCATGAAAATGTATATCTGCTCAAAGAATTGTATAGTTTTGGTTCTTAATTTAGGTTTTTAATCTATTTTAAGTTAATTTTTGTGTATGATAAGACATGAGTCCAGCTCCATTCTTTTGTATATAAGTATCCAATTGTCCTAGCACCATTTACTTAAAAGACTTTCCATTGAATGATCTTGGCACTCTTATTAAAAGTCAGATGACCATGGATGTATGGGTTAATTTCCTTGTTCCCAGTTATATCCCATTGATCTCTATGTCTCTTGTTATGCCAATACCACACTGTCTAAATTACTGTTGCTTTGTAGTAAGTTTTGAAATCCTTAAGTGTGAGTCCTCTGACTTTTTTCTTTCATCCAAAATCATTTAGGCTCTTTTGAGTCCCTTGCAATTCCATATGAGTCTTAGAGTCAGCTTGCCAATTTGTACCAAGTCAGTTGGAATTCTAACGTGAATTCTGTTTAATCTGAGCACAGTTAGCGTAGTATGGCCATCTCAACAGTGTTGTCTTCGAATCCTTGATCATGGGATGTTTTTCTGTTTATTCAATTCCTTTTGAAAATATTTATACCTTTCTAAATACAAGTTTCGCACTTTTTATTAATTTGTTTCTAAGTATTTGGGGTTTGTTCTTGCTATTTTGAATGGATTCATTTTCTTAATTTCATTATGGTCTTGTTTCTTTACATTGCTATTTATTGAGTGTTTTCATTATAACAGTGTTGAATTTTATCAAATGTATTTTCTGCATCAATTCAGATGATCATGTTTTTTCCTTTATTTTGCTATTGTAATATGTTACATTGATCAGATTCTGTGTAGTCAGGAAGTTGCATTTCAGGAATAAATCTTACATGGTCATGGTATATAATCTTTTACAATTGCCACTAAATTCATTTTGCAGGTATTTTGTTGAGGGTTCTTATATCCATATTCATAAGAAATACTGGTCTGTAATTTTATTTTCTTATGATATCTTTAGTTTTAGGTTTGGGGTAATACTGACCTCAGAATAATTTAGGAAGTGCTTTATCTTCAGGTTTTGGAAGAGGTTGAGTGGTTGTGAGTATTGTTGTTAATTCTTTTTTATTTTTTAATATTTGGTAGAATTCAATGATGGAGACATCTGGGCCTGGGACTTTCTTTGTAGGTAGATTTTTAGTTGCTGATTCTATCTCTTCTGTTGTTATGTATCAATTCAGATTGTCTATTTCACCTGCATCAGTTTCAGCACTTGGCATCTTTCTATGATATAGTCATTATAGGGGCAATGTAGTGATATTTCATTGTGGTTTTAATTTGCATCTCCATAATTGCTAATAATGTTACATGTCTTTTCATAGGTTTATGGGCCATTTGTGTATCTTTTGTGAAATGTCTGTTCACATTTGCCCACTTTTCAAATAAGTTATTTCCCTTCTTATTATTAAATTGTGAGATTTCTTTATACATTCTGAATAAAAAAGCTGTGTCAAGTATATATTTTATACTATTATTGTCTATCCTTATGTCTGTGATCTACTTTGAATTGATTTTTGTGTATAGTGGGAGGTAAGAGTTGAGATTCATCTGTTTTTGTGTAGATATTCATTTTTGTTGAAAAGGCTATTCTTTCTCTAAGGAACCAACTTGACCACTTAGTCAAAAACCAATTGTCGATGTAAATATGGTTGTAATTTTGAGATGCATATATCTGGAACTATATTTTTGAACTATGTTATTAACTGGACATACTTTTATAATTGTGTCTTCCTGATATATTGGCCTTGTTCTCCATAGGAAATACTTCTGTTTTTCTAGTAATTCTCTTTTAAAAAAACTTTTTTGTCTAATATTAATACATTTTTTCCAAATTTCTTAAGCCTATTCTCCATGATATAGCTTTTCCCAGCCTTTTGATTACTTTTTCTATTATTTGTGTTTTTATATTTAAAATACACTTCTAGTAGACAGAATATAGTTTTTTCTTGCTGTTTTCCAACTTTTCTACATTTTATTGGAATATTTAGTACATTTGTATTTAATGTGATTATTGATACTTTTGGATTTATTGTCTCATTTTTCTATTTGTATTCTGTCTCTTTTTTTGGCTTTCTGTCTTCTCTGCTTTATTTTGTGTTAATCAGTTTTTGTGGACGATTGTTATTCTTTATTAGCTTTATTTCCACATAGTTTTTTATTGATTGATCTAGGAACTAGAATATTTCCAGCAAAACAGAGGAAATTTACAATAGAATAGTTCAATTTACCCACTCTCATCCTTATGCTATTGTTATCTTATATAGTACATATCTATATCTGTATTATGAAGCTCAGAGTATAGTGTTATAAGTTAGTTTGAAGAGTCCTCCATCTTTTAAAGAAATCAAGAAAATACATATATTCATTTACATATATTACTTATCTTTTCATGCATTTCTGTATATTGTAACCTGACATATTTTTCTTAGGCATTTTTTTTAATGCAGACCTTTTGACAATGAATTATCTCTTTTTATTTACTTAAAAATGCCTTTTTAACATTTGTTTTTGAGAAATAATTTTAATGAACACAGCCTTCTTAGAAAGCATACTTTTTTCTCAACATTTTGAATATTATTCCAGTGTTTTATAGTATCCACCATGCAAGTAAGAAATTAGTTGTTATTTGTGTTTTTGTTCTCCTTTATGTAAAGTAGTGTTTTCTTTACTGTTTTTATAATTTTTCTTATTATCTTTGGCTTATAGTAATTTGGTTATGATGTATCTAGGTACAGCTATCTTTGTTTATTTGTAGTTCCTTCAGCTTCTTGTCGCTGTGGGTTAATATTTTTAGACAATGTTGAGAAGTTTTATATTATTATTTCTTTAAAAATGTGTCTATTCCTTCTATTTCTTTGTTATCCTTATGATTATGAAAGTTATCCTTATGATTTATGAAAGATATTCATGATACACAATTTTAAACCCTGAAAAGATGTTTGAAAATAAGAGAGAGAAGTATCAATAAAATATCATTTCTAAATAAATTAAGTGTCTTAAATACATGTATACATTGTATAACCCAGTGTATTTACAATGAAAAATATTAATGTTTCCTCCCCTCTTTTCCCGTTTTTACAAAATCTATCCCTAGGTGCATTTTCTCCCTCTGCTATTTATGCACGAAAAGACTTATTACAACGATCTACCCATATTGCTACCAAGACCTTTCAAGCTCTTCGCATATTTGTAAACAACGAGCTCAATGAATTGTATACCGGACTGAAGACAACTCACAAGTTTCTGAGACCTGGTGGTCGCCTCGTTGCCCTCTCCTTCCATTCATTAGAGGATCGCATTGTGAAACGATTTTTGCTTGGGATAAGCATGACAGAAAGATTTAACCTAAGTGTTAGACAGAAGGTGATACAAACATCACACTTTGGTTTAGATCATGAAAATAAAGAACTCTCTATAAGGGCTCCTTTGACATGGGAATTGGTACACAAGAAAGTACTTACTCCAGAAGATCAAGATGTACAAGATAACCCCAGAGGGCGCTCAGCTAAGCTTAGAGCAGCTATCAAATTATGAGAGACTTATAATCATCTCATCTTCAAAATTTCCCTCAGTTTCTCTAGGTTTTTTCTTTTATGTGTTTCTTTAAGGTAATGTTCCTGAGCAACTTAATACAGTTAAAAGTGTAGGGCTGTCTAGAAATCAGTGGCATTTGTCATTTTTTTCTCAAAAAATGTAGGAATTTTTAACATGTCATAGAAAGTTTAACTTGGGGAACAGCAGCATCTCAAAATTGGAAATATATATTTGTCTTTGCATTATATTTGATTTTTGAAATACAATCTTTCATAAGAAAATTTTAGAAAAGAGCACAATGTTATATTCATCTAAATATGTAAACCTAAGGTGTCAAAGAGAAATATATATTCATATATGTATGTCCTAAATTCCAAATTTAGATATTCACATTTGCAAAAGACTTTCTGTGGCTCAAGTAATTGATGATAATCATGGAGTGAGTTTTAGTTTTTATAATTGTTCCCTCGCTTTCTCAACTATAGGGTTTTACAAATTTTAATTTCCAAATATTATTTTGAAATGCAATATTCTGATTAATTCTATTGTTGAAATTATCGTTCATTATTTTAAAGGGATTTTTTTTTTAGTATGACGTGGACTATGTTTCAAGTATTGCAAAGTAAAAATATAGAAGTGCTATAACAGCTTTCTCAGACAATTATCATATATAACTTATACTTAATGCCATTTCTCTCTATTTTAATGATAACCTATATATAATACCTTTAGTAAAGATGTTAATAATAAATCAGAAGAAAACTGTCTTATTTATTCATTGTATTAAAATGAATATTCCCTTAATGTTTTTACTTAGGTATAATAACTATAGTAAAGATGAAAAGTTTATTCAAAAGAAGTACACTTTGTTAGAGGACTCCTTAACAAATTGATGAGATTGATTCATAATTCACATGTTAACTTTCTATATGGAAATATACACTTCTAATTTATTCAATTATTCAGCACAGACTGAGCTTGACATTATAGAAACAAAGGTAAGTACAATACAAATAGCCTACAGAACCTGCCCTATGGGGCTTATGGTCAAGGAGAATGATGTTAGTTAAATAATCACAAAAATCAAATAAAATAGACACAGTGGAAAATGTTACAAAGGAGTAGTATGTGGTACTTTAAGAACATCAAGTAGAGTTCTGATCTTTGGGAAGAAACCAGGTCTGAGAATACAATACATGAGTTGTGATGTGAAGGATAAGTAGGAGATATTTAAAGGATAGAGAGAGGGGATGGTGACTAAAGGTACATGTAAATGAACATTCTACTGACGCTACTAACTTGCTCGGTAAACTCCTTCCAATGCAGAAAAAAATCATATTCTTTATTATGATTATAGATTCTAAATAGATGAATCCCCATGAATGAAATATCAATATAACTATATGTGTAAAATAGACAAGAATTAGATACACAGATTATCTCCAACTTATTTCATCTACCTCTATAATATATTATTTAGTTCCCAAGCTTGTTTGCTGCTTTTACTTTACAGGTTTTTTTAAAAAATCTAAACACTATAGTGAAACGAGAATTAGAAAATATGCTGGGGAACAATGTGCTCGAAATAGAGAGAAGAGAGTGTATTTATGTTAATTCCCTGAATGCTACCTGAAGAATATTTTAAGTTTCCTTTCCATATACAACATGTTTGTGAATGAGAAAAATTCCCAAAGGTAAGTTCTCATCTGAATATATGATAGAAAATAAAAGACTATACTCTTATATTCAACAGTGATTTACCTATTTCATTAATCATTTTTTCAAACCATACAGTATGGTAATATTTTAGTGTTAAATGGAAATGTATTACACTAGATTGAACAGTGTCTACCAAAATTCATGTCTTTCCCAGAACTTCAGAATGTGACCTTATTTGGAAATACAATCATTTCAAGTGCAAGTAGTTAAGATGAGGTCATTATGGAGCAGGGCAGGCCTTTAATCCAGTATGACTGGATGTCCTTACAAAAAGAGAGACAAAAGCACGGGGGGAGAATGTCACATTAAGATGGTGGTAGAAATTAGATTGATAAGTCTGCAAGCTAAGGAAAAGGAAGTACTGGTGGCAATCATTAGAAGTGAGGTGAAAAGCATGAAAAAGATCATCTGAGCGTCTCCATTAGGAACCTACTCCACTGACGCCTCAATTTTGAGCTTCCAGCCTCTAGAACAGTAAAAGAATACATTTCTTCTGTTTTGAGCCACCCTGTTTCTGGTAATTTGTAACAACCCTAGGAAACAGATACTCAGACAAGAAAAAGTCTTGAGCAATATACATGAGAAAGATCTTCAATAAACACAAAATTGGTTTCAAAAGGTTCGAATGTAAAAATGTATGTGCCATTTTCTGTTATTAGGTTTTGTTGCAGGGTGCATAATACAATACAGTAATGAATTTTAAATACTTAACTAGGGAGAATTATTTGGGGAAATTCACATGGAAATTAAAAATCAATTGTTACAATGAATATGCAGTGCTTCTCTAATAAAATATTTCTGAATCTCTGTAGTACTTGCCTTCTACAAGTCATTTTAACACAGCATCAATATTGTATAGT